>WOGR01001297.1:0-20420 GCA_015342045.1 Leptinotarsa lineolata | reverse complement strand
GATTGGCATAATTTTTGAAATCTTCAGGCACTCAGGAAAAATCCTCTCTTCCAAGGAGCAATTGATCAAGTAGGTAAGAGGTTCAGTTATGAAATTTATGCATATTTTCAGTATATTCGTACTTATTCCGTCATCACTGGTAGAATTTGAGTAGCTTAGGTTGATGACAATGGCTAGTATGTCATACTCTGTGGCAGATATGAATTAGAGGGAATGAGTATTGATGTATTTAAGAGTTACTTCGCTTTCGGTAACCTTATTTTTCTGCAAAAAATTATTTGGAATGTCATTAAAGTAGTTGATGAAACAGTTAGATACCTCTGCAGGTTCAGTGACGAGGTTATTCTATACAGTAAGTTTTATTTTTCAATTTTTTTGCTTTATGGATCTCACAATATTCCAAGCAGTGACAGATTCATTTTTAGAGTTCGTTAGTAAGTTGGAGTTGTAAAGCTTTTCGCCTCATTCAGTAATTTTCTATATAACTTTTTATATTTGATGTAGTAATTTTTCATATCATTACTACCATTCAATTTGAGAAAATACATATCATTTAGTTCTTGTTCCGATATCATTAAGCCTTTAGTTAACCAGGGTTTACGATTTTGTTTGATTGTTTCTTTTTTTCGTCTCAGAGGAAAAGCGATTTCAAAATAGTACCTGAAGGTTTCCAAAAATTTTTCAAATTTAACATTAGCATTTTCACTTGACTGATAAATTCTGCACCAATTTTCCTCTCTGAGTAAGGTCTCTGAGTAAGGACAAGAACTTCGTAATATTACCGTGATTGTTTATTTCGCTGTATTCGTAAGTCTAGTATTTTCGTGATGTGATTCAATATTAATACTCAATATCTGGCAAGACTGATGGTCACTAATGTTACTAGTGAAGTTTTCGCAGTTGTGAGTGCTCTCCTTCAAATTGTCTGAACAATTTTTACTGCCGGTTGGAGAATGAATTGTAGGGATTAAACAGATAGGTTGAGACAATCTCTTAGGTTTTCAATATTTCGAGAATTTTTCAAAAAATTTACACTAAAATCGCCAGCTAAAAAGAACTTCAATTTTCTATATCTATCAGTCAGAAACTGAAGTGTTTCAAGTAGTTTCTCAGAGAAGATTTCAATATCTGCATCAAGGTTCCTGTACACTGTAATAATTACCACCTCAAGGTTCTTTTGTACTTTGCATCTGATAGATGTGCACTCAAAATGTTTCTCATATGATACAGTGTTGAACTTTATTATAAGTAATGCCTTGTTTTATATAGATTCCTACCCCCTCATGCATGAATTCATTTCTACAGAAAAAATTTGCCATTTCATAACCTGTGACTTGGCTTGAACTAAGCTGCTCATTCCTAACCCAATATTCACTCACACAATATATCACAATTTACTTCGTTAAATATCAGTTCGAGATGAACCAATTTATTTCTTATACCTTGCACATTTTGATGAACTATTTTGAAAGTTTTTCCTACGAGACGTGAAGCGGGTTCATCTGGTTTATCAGTAACAATACTGTCTTTCAAAGAGTTGCCCTTGGCTACACTTCCAGTATTTTTAGTTTCTGAAACTTAAAAAAAATGAAACATTTTCCAATTTGTCTTTACCTTGTTATAGTATAGTATCAGAAAGGCATGACTGCGAAATCAGACTGATGTCGAATATCTTAACAATTTTCAAAACTATATTACCAGTTGAAAGAGAGAAAAAATTTTTAATTTTATCAAGTACAACAGTTTCAGATCCTTTGAATTTCAGGTCATATTTGAACTCCAAAGAAATACCTAAGAAACGATTTCTGAAATACAAGAGCTGTTTGTGGAGTCTGTGATTAGGATTTTGTCAACAGCCTTATGACATTCAGATATAACCAAAAGATTTGTATATCTAGAAATTGGGAAAATGTGCTTGAGTGCTATGAGAAAAAGTTTATTATTACTGATATTATTACTATTGAACTTAACAATTACGTAATCGTTTGAATCATACTGCAATGTGTCAGAGAATAGACTATTGGTAAGATCAGCTAGTTCAGTATGAGGTTTCACTATTTCTTTCATCAGAAACTCATTTCTAGTTGCAAACCTTAGAATTCGAGAGAAGCCTTTTGCATACTCATCCCCTAAAATTAGTATTTTTTTTCTTGAAATGTCTGCTTCATTTGTCAATGTGGAAATACCTACATTAGGTTTTTCTATCGAGAGATCTTTCGTTGGCTGCAGTTTAGCAACCATTCTTTCTTCTTCTTGCTTTCCGACGTCAGAACTTACATCTGTTGTGGAATCTTCAGATGTGCCTACTTTAGAATGAATAATGATTTTGGGTTTTGTGGTTTTAGATTCCTTAACAATTTTTGTCATGTTTTCAAATAAGACCATTTATGGTGTTCAATTTCAATTTCGGTTTTTGAGTTTTATTTCGAATTCCCACCTGTATAGATTCAGTTGCCACGTCTGTGATTGTCTGTAAGCCAGATTCTTTCATACCAAGGTTCTTATTAATATTCATAGTATTTTTGTTCCGCTCATCTGCTTTCTGTTCAAAACATTCAATTTCAGTGTACCCATCGTTTTTGTTTCCTTTGGAGATTTGTTTTTATGCTTATCTTTCTCTACTGTCATCAGATGTTCTGAGATGAATGATTTCTCCACATTGTTTTTCTAGCTCAGTTGTCAAATTTTTATTACATACACTAATGTTAGATTTTTTTTGTGCTTCAGCTTTGTTTCAGTTTTGTTATGGTGGTGTTTTGATTTGAATTCAGTACATTAGTCTCCTCTTCATTTTTTTCCATTTCTGCTAGGTGAAGTTTTTGTTCCCGTTGTAATTTTGCCATGAAAGCATCTTTTAGACAGTTATATTCCCTTGGGTGTTCAATTTCCCCTCTTAAATATTTGAGTTTATCACTTTCCAGTTGAGACGCAGCCTTATCTTCGCAACAGTTTACCTTATAATCACTTATGTAGCACTTGTTTTTCATTCGATTAAAACAGCTTCTGTGAAATAGACTATGACACTTCACATAGACATAGTTGCGAAATTCCTTTTTTCTGCAACATTTAAATACATTTATTGCAGAGCTCTCATCACCACATATTTCACTTTCAGCCATCTTGGAACCGAATCCGTTATTTGTGTATCGGTATTGTGTCGTTTAAGACTTTTCGTAATCCCGCTGAAAAATTACATTTTTATTCCGGGGAAAAAACAAACCATTCACCTCGTGATTCCAATATCGTGAAAATCCAATATCATGTTGTCATGGAACAGCTTAACAATAGCACTACAATATTATAACGTCTGTTTTTTGTGTTCGCTTCAACAACGACCATGAATGAAATTGAAGAAATTGAGAAACAATACCAAATTTCATCAGAAATATTGGGTGAATTATGTGCAGCAAATATTGATTCACTCCCGAAAATAACTCAAGAGCGATATAAAAAAATGAGAAAAGTTTGAACAGTGGCGTAAAAGCAAAAATGTAAACGTGGTTGATGAATATGTATTATTAGCCTATACAAAAGAAAATCAGAGGTTTATTATCCTAACTCGCTATGGACCAAGATTTCAATGTTGAAACTTTCTTTGAAAGTTGACAACATTGACATTTCAAGGTTAGTTTTTTAAATCGTATACCATATTATAGTATTACTTACAGAAATGGTATTTTCAGATTTGGAAAATTATTTTTGTTCCTGAGACGAAAGTCAGATGGATACACGCCAAATAAAGCAAAAATTTTGTCTGAAGAAGAAGTAACCAAGTTTTTGTTGGAGGCAGATGATCATACATGAATGCTTGAAAAGTTTGTATTAATGTGTGATGTTTTTGGCGCCTGTAAACGTGACGAAGTCATTAAGCGGACTGCGGATGATTTTGAAAGCACCAATACCAGAGTTTTGGTTGAATTGTGGTATATTAAAAACAAAACAGGTTATTCGTCATTTCCAAAGAAGAACTTTCTTTTGATGCCTATGGCTTATACCAAAAATTTGTAGATTTGCAGCCTTCAAATTTGCAAAATCGGCAATTAATAATTGGTTATAGGAATGATGAATGTGTGAAACAAGTTGTGGGCATTCATAATATTGGAGCTGTTCCAAAGAAAATAAAAGCATTTTTAAAATTTAGAAATCCTCAGCTCTACACAGGGCACTCGTTTCACAGATCCTCGGCTACTATGCTTGTAGAAAATGATAGCGGCTTGGAGGTTGGAACCGGCCGTTAAAATATCTTAACGAACGGAGGTTTTTGACATTAACTTCTCAATTGTCATCTGAATTCCGTTAAATCCAAATAACAGTATGGGATTACGAAATAGCTTTTTATGATATAGGTGTTAGAAGTACCGTTTTATTATGTGAGTGAAGCACATACAAAGTTTTTTGTACAACTGTCTTGTTTTCATAATAGAATAGATAAATTTAGTATTTCTATAAAAACACGTTTCGACATCTGTCAGTTAACTATTTTCATGTTATGGCATTCGCTGTAAAGTGGCCGTGTCAGGTGACGCCGAATCACCTGGTTATCAACAAACAGTATTGTTTACAGCACACGCATTTTATTTGAAGTCACATTTAAAGTTCTTGCTTGTGTTTGATGTCTTGCCTGATGTGGGAAATTGCGTGTTCCTGACAATATTGAAAAGGCTGCAAAAAGAGGTTCAATGGAATTGTTCCAAAAAAAATCGGCTCAGCAGTACGATATCGCATATTCTACTTTTCTTAGCTGGTGTAGACCTTAAAACGTTGAAGGAAATTTCAGCAAAACACTCTTCTTTGTCTATCTAGGAGAGAAATAGAAAATTTGGATTTCGTCAATTCTGTGGAGCAAGTTTTCGATGATAAAGTCGAGTACGCTCGTTAAAAATGGTGTTTATCAATCTGTTATCAATCATCAACGTTTTTTTTTCTAAAATACTGCAGTGCCAACCCAGTTGGTATAAACACGTTTGGGAAAATGCCAAGGTAATAGTATTCTTAGAGCGAAAAAATGGAAGTTAAAGGCCTAAAAACTCAAAAACTCCAGAGGTTTATAAATGAGGCTTCAGATGAAAACTATTTAATGATGAAAATTGCTGAGTTTCTGAACCTCCTGTAACCGAAGGAATATACAGGTCACTGTTTCAGAAGGTATTCTGCTTCTTTGCTAGCAGAATCAAGAGCTGATATAACGGATATTAAGAAGCACGGAGGAGAGAAGTCTACAACAATAGCTGAGGGTTACATTGATGAATCTATTTCTTATAAAAAGGCTATTGCTGAAAAAATTATCCCAACAGCTAGCTCCAGCGTTACGGCATCGTCTTCTTCCCTTCAAGAATTAAATGTTAATGCCCATGAAACGTCAACTCAGCTAGTACAAATATATCACAAGGCGCTTCAACATCGCAAGGTATCATTATCAGCAGTTGATCTAATTCTACTTTTCATATTAATGTTCACAAATGATAATGATGTAATTATTGTAAATATTACATCCGTAACATAATTTAATTGTATCTATATCTGTTGTTCATAATTAAACTTTTTTGAGAATCGAATGGGTATGTGTTGTTTATTGCTATTCGGTTGAAAAAAATCGTGTTGAAAATACTTTCAACACTATCATTAAAAATATTTCCAACACGCTACTATGTAAACATCATCTGGTAATACTCTTGACAACCATTAAAATGTCACTTTTGATGACAGTTGTTCAATAGTTAGGTTTTGAATCATATAAGATACCTTCATTCAAAAACAAACTCTTCAAACGAGTTCTCTTGGGGACGAAAAAATAACAAAGCTCTTCGATGTTGATTTTGACATAACTTCCGAATCGCTCAATCTCATTTCATTAAAAAACTTCTATGAGTCATGCTTCTATAGGGTACACTGTATATTGGGAAATACTAACGAAATGTATTTTTCGTGGATAGTGGGGATATTACTACTAATATTTTTGTAAAAAGTATGCTTGCTTATGAGGAAATGAACAACTCTTATTTAATTTCCGTACTTTTTGATGAAAGTTCAATTTTGTCAAGGTACCCAAATCTGGTGGACAACTGAAGTGAATCTGGCATTCGGAAGACTCGAAGAGGGCTATGAAAACGCACTGAAGGATTATCAGAAAAAGCAAATTAATCAGTTGAACGCACTAATCAATCTTCTCCTAGGCGACCTGACAGCGGGAGAACGGCAAAAAATCATGACCATTTGTACGATCGACGTCCACTCCAGAGATGTAGTGGCCAAAATGATTTTGGTGAAAGTTGAAAATTCCCAGGCGTTCCAATGGCAGAGTCAGCTGCGGCATAGATGGGATGAAAAAGAGAAAGATTGCTTCGCGAATATTTGCGATGCCCAATTTCGATATTCTTATGAGTATTTGGGAAATACACCGCGATTGGTGATCACTCCACTGACTGACAGGTGCAGATTTTTTTCTTACCTCTTCAGGAAACTCAAAGTTACATATCATTGATTAATTCGTGGAGGTCGGGGTTAACTTAAACTTGGTTACTAGTGAATAAATGGAGAGTCCAAACCACTAATATTCATCAATTCAATCATATTACCGATTCCTAAAATTACTTAAACTCAACAGTTATTTGTCCAGAGACCAATATCGTGATGGAAACAATATTTTTTTTAACCGAGTGGCAGTGATGATTTTCAGAATACCTAATATACTTTCCTTTCAAAACAATACGATTTGATTCAGATGAGGTAACAACTCAAAATTTTCAAAACTTCTACATTTCGAACCAATATCTATCATATGATGTGAAGCGTTTTCTGAGGTTATTGTAGTTATTAAATTTTCTACTTTTGGCATTATTCTCTGTAAAAAACCAATTCTATCAAGTCAAGTTGATAGAAAAACTGTACATGATTTTACTTACATGAATGGTTTGAATTTTCTAATTATGTTATCTATACTTGGTATGCTATAATTGTGCAAAATATGATACATTATGCCATATATTGTCAATTCCTTAATTTTTTTTAACATATCATTTAGAAAACCAGGCTCTCTACTATCAATTTTCGGCTGCAATTGTCTTCTATAAATGTCTGATAATAGCCATTGCTACTCTGAAAGGAAGCTATGAAGCAACGTGCCATCATTATTTTCCATTTACCTTCTCATTTCATGTATCTTAGTAGGTCGTTAGGATATTACTTCCGTGAAGTGTAATTCATTTCATTATTTCAAATACTTGCTTCATCACGTGATCGTGATATTTCAATGAGAGGATTTCACTGAATTGGTACTTCTACTACCAACAGAAAGATAGAAAGATCAGTGTGTTCTCTATCTTCGGATGAATTTTGATCAGGCCAATTTCTGTAAAGCTTCAGCGTAGAACCGTTTTAATTCAATAATTATGGCAATGAATAACCACTTGTCAGAGTATGAATTCTATTTCTCTATAGCTATAGCCGTTTGCCTAAAGCATGGAGATTTATTCAAAAAATGTTCTTAGCACGTGTACGTACCCAACAAATCAGTTCAATAATGGATATTCTTATATAAGTACCGTTGGAACCTCAGTGTTATTGATCAATGATATCGAAATGAGAAATTAAAATTTTTGTGACGAACTCAATTCTAGAAAATTCATAAATATTTATATATATGATGGAATTGGCCGATACTTGATGAAAATCTGTAACGTATTCAAAAAACAATACTTTATTGTGATATTTTTCACTGAATAGTTTTACAAAAACGCATAACATGTTTCGCCATACAATGGCTCCTTCAGGCGTGTCTTTACAGTAAAGACACACCCGAAGAAGCCATTGTATGGCGAAACACGTGTTGTATTTTTGTAAAACTATTTAGTGAAAATCTCACAACGAAGTAATGTTTTTTGAATGAACTGTTGTTAAGAAATATATCAGAGTGCTTATAATTATACTAAAAACTGACTGATTTTCAATTTCTACCAAGGTGTTACATAACGTTGACACAGAGCCTCCACTTAATAATGGGAGGTGCTCCAGCAGGCCCGGCCGGCACTGGTAAGACAGAAACTACCAAGGATTTGGGTAAAGCACTGGGAATGATGGTGTACGTATTCAATTGTTCGGAGCAGATGGACTATAAGTCCATAGGGAATATTTACAAAGGATTAGCACAGACAGGTTGTTGGGGATGCTTCGACGAATTCAACCGCATATCTATCGAAGTGCTCTCTGTGGTAGCGGTACAGGTGAAAATTATACAGGATGCAATCAAAGATAACAAGAAGAGATTTTTGTTTTTGGGGCAGGAAATTGGAATGATACCTACTGTAAGTACAAAATGATTTGTTAATTTTTGTACTGTTGAATAGAATTACATCTCAAAATATTTTCGGCATTCTAAAGGCTTTGATTTCATAATATTGATATAGATGAAAAACAAATATTATACGACATGCTCTTTCTTTTAAACTGATGATATGAACGCCAGAGAGATTTATTTTTCCCGATATAACTCTGTGAGTATTGTGCGCCGTTGATTGAAAATGTTCAATCAAAGAATCTTGGAGCTTATTAATGAACAAAATTGAATAAGTCCTTCAATGAATTTTTTTGTAGACTTTTTGGTGGATAAGCGCTGTCAGCTTGGATGGAGGCCAAAATAATTGTTACCTACTGAATATGATTATTTCCATCTAGTTGAATCCAAAAGTATAGAGAGACAGGAGAATTACTACGTCCGAAATAGTATACGTAATATGATTAAATGAATGAACTGAATTTCATTGAATTGGCAAAGAATCACAGAAAGCACATTAGATATTTCTTTCAAAATGTTTCTTAGAGAACAAAATTGGAATAATTATTTGTTGAGACTTGAGAGGCATTACACTGCTATGAAATAAAATTTGTGAATAGACGCATTCACTGTTTTCGTGAGCCAAAAATCATTCATACGATAATCTTTTACGTGATAAACTAGTTTCATATTGCTACAAAGCTATTTTTCGAAATTCTTGGGCTTGGTGTGCAGGTTGTTACTTAACGTTTCGTCGCACTCAGAGTGCGAACTTAGAGTGGAACACAACAAGCATAGACCTAGCAAACACACTTGGGACAAGGGAGATTACGACCTCGTTCTCGAGTCATGTAAGTACAAATTTGAGTTATTCTTGAAAATGGCTCCAAAGTAGGAGCCGAAACGTCGAAACGATGAAAATTACAAACGCGGTTCAACCCGGATAACAGTAGACGATAATTTGATGAGTGAATTTGATGAAGTCAAAAGCTGGAAAAATTCGTGGACTCAGCACTCAAAAAATAATGGGCAAACCGCAGCTCATTAGCTGTCATCAGTACGGTATAGCCAAGTGCAAGGTTAGGCAACACTTGGTTGCAGAAACAACACAAATACGCGGAGTCATCAACAGAAGCCAGTCGCACTTTGTAGTTTCGGTTAGGTCACCTCGGGTTGGAGATTTCACTGAAGTCACCACGTGGCAGCTATAGCTACCTGTTTGAAAAACATGTCTGCGGTTTGCTTATTACTTTTTGAGTGCTTCGTCCACGAAGTTTCCCCGCTTTTAACTAGCAATGGCAGATGAACATGCACTCAGAAAAGATAGAACTCAGAGCTATTATCCAAGACAATGAAAGAAGGGATTGGGAATTTATTTTACAGAAAAAATCCAAACCTAACGCAAGAGGAAATCAATATAAATGAAGAATGACCACGAGTACTGAATTGTATACGTATCAGGTCATTTTATAAACAATTATAACGAAGCCACTCCCACCACTAATGGAATGAAACCAGAGCCCCAGATCTTGATAGCATTGATCAACAATTTCATTCCCCGATTCAAAACACATTCACAAAATATCAGACACAAATCTATCTTGACCATGCCTCAGCACAAAACTGCATTTTTTCAAAGGTGTTTTGTCTTCAATGCAATCCAAATGTACAATACTCTGCCTGATGAATTCAAATTATATAATATAAATAAGTTCAAATATAAATTGAAGCATCATTTACTTGGTAAGCAGTGAGCATATTTATGCGACCAGGCATATTAACTACCTCAACTACTACGGTTATAGCTCATACTTCATTTCAATTTATCATGATTTTTATTGTTAGCTATATATGCACCTATAATTTAATTTAATTTACAATGTATATTTTATTTTATTTCATGTTTTTCTAATAATTAAATCTTGCCAGACAATTTGTTAGTATATGTATGTGTGTATGTATGTGTATATGTGTATATGTGTGTATATATATGTATGTATGTATATATATGTATGTATATATGTGTATATATATATTTTTTTGTTGGGCTGTGTCCCTCTGTTGGTTAAGTAGAATAGCTCTGAGCTAGACTTCGCCAACAGTCTACGAATGAACCATTAATGTACTGTTCTCAAATAAAAATAAAAGGCGTTTATTATTATTATTATTATTATTATTATTATTATTATTATTATTATTATTTTTGATGATTAATATTTGTTTTTGTTCTCTAATCCCGAAATATAAAAGGCAACCAACGAATGATCTCTCTATGGTAAAATAATAGTTTGTATAAATTTCAAAAGACGGATATGGAGTAGAATAACTGAAGCTATGTGATGAAATATTTTCAATTTTTTATTTTTTCATGAAATTTGTTGTAAATTCATGGATTGAAGTATATTTGGTGCAATATTGATTTAGTGCGATATTGAATTGAGTGTATTCAGAGCGATCATTTATACTTTCCTTCGAGATATCCAGTTGCATATACTAGACATCGACATCTTTTGAAGAAATCATTGAAACAATGAAGATAATGACAATTAGAATCACCACAGAAAAATTAAAGTGAAATAACAAAAGATGCAGTACAGAATATACGATGAAAAAGTATAGAAAAACGATAATAAAGTACAGAAACAAGAAAAATAACGAGTTTCGGAAAAAAACAACAAGGTGAAATCAGCTAGACACATACAAAACTGAATTTTATTTAGGAGCCGAAATCAAAAATATTTGAAATAGAATGCACACACCCCGTTTCAGAGTAGATAGAACCAAAAGATGATCAAATAGTTTAATAAAGATGATAATGAATTGAACGAACACTTGAACAAATCGAAAAAGCAACTCACGCGTATACGTATCGGTCGAAAGACTTTTCGTCAGCAAAGTACATTGGTTGAAACAAGTACAGTAAAAGATAAACAGGACCATTTCGTATATTTATATTTGACAGAATATTTCCACTCATCAACTACAATATCAAGTATTCTGATATCAGGGTTTCTCTAAGATATTCCTAATCCAGTCTGTAACATTTTCAACATAGAGAAGAAAAGCTTTTTTTCTTAACCAGGCTAGGTTGGGCTACTTTGGCGTTCTCTCTTTTGGGACGTATGGCCCGCTCGAATTTTCCTTCGTTGTACTCATTTCCTTCAAAGACAATTTTCAGGTGATTGAATTCCTCAAGAAAACTCAGGTTCACAGATGCGTCGTGACCTCTCAACCAACGTTTCAATTGCCCCTCTCTGGACTGATGGGAATGTGAGGACTGATGGGAATATATTCATCATCCTGGCTATTATCTTATTGTCTATTTTTTGACATTGGTTCCTAACGAGACTTGTTCCAGAAAACTATAGATTCAATTTTTGGAGCTCTAGGCATCCGATATGTATTATATATTATATTATTATACTTCTGATGACAACTAGATATATGTATCAGGATTAGAAACTGTCATGTTGTTGTTGTTAGTTACGAAGATACAGAGTTTAATTATTCACTGTAGAAGTGAATACTTCCTTTATATATTATATTTACAAGAAAGAAAAACAAATATACAATATTTGAAGTTCAGGGTCATCCTTTACTGGATTCTTTAAATAAGCCTTTGACAACGTATCGGCAATATACATGCATTTTCCAGGAATGTATTTTATTTTCAGATCACATTTCAATTCTGTAATTCAATATGATGCAAGTAAAAATGGGTTGGGAATTTGTTCTTTATAAAATTCCCATCCAATAGCTCATTGCAATGGATCTTTAACACCATTTGAACAAAATTTTGCACGAAGAGTTATTGAGAATTGTATTTGGAGTAGAAAAATTTAATCAATTTTGTTGTTCGTTCCGTTAACCAGCTGACGACCGTCACCCCTTGTGCGAGCAATGGATTAACGAGGCCTTACCTTTTAACGTGCCCCCGGTCTTCCGCTTGAGAGGCGGATGTGCTAACCTCTACACTACCGAGACCACCATCAATATGTGTATGGAAAAGAAATAACAATTTAAACAGAGCACAAACCTCTCTCGAAACTATTCTTAAAAAAGAAATTGGTAAAATCACAAGTAGATTACAGAGAATGATGCTGAAGTTATTAAAATATTATCTAAAAATACGAAACATTCCTAGGAAATGCATGTGTATTGCCGATACGTTGTCAAGGGCTCATATAAAGGATCCAGTGAAGGGTGACCCTGAACTTCAAAACGTCGTTTATTCTATTGCCAAAAATTTAGCGATTACAGAAGAGAGAAAACTGGATTTCCAAAAACAGACCAATGAAGATCCTGTTCTGCAACAGGTAATATTTTATTACAAAAATGGATGGCCACGATACAGACATGATGTTAAGGGATCTGTTGGTTCATACTGAAGCATGGAGGAATCGATATCAGTGGCGGACAATCTATTGTTTGTTGATCACAAATTAGTGGTACCTTCCAATCTGAGAACTAAAATGTTGAAGGATTTACATGAAGGGCAGGTGAGGATGGAAAAAATGAAAATGAGAGCGAGGCAATGCATGTTTTGTCCAGGAATAACAAAGAGCATAGAAAATGAAATAGTAAGTTGTGAAATTCGTAACAAATTTCGAAATGAAAATAGAAAAAAAAAACTCATTCCACACGAAGTTCCTAATAGAGCTTGGAACTGATATATTGGAATTTATAGGTGTCAATTATTCAGTAGTAATAGATTACTTCTCCAACTGACTGAAAATCAAGGAACTGAAAGGTAAGATTGCGTTGTGTGTAATAACCCAACTGGAAGAAATATTTTTTGAAAACAGTGTACCAGAAGAACTGGTATCAGATAAAATGGCGTTCAATAGTTATCAGTTTCATTTATTTACCAGAGAATGGAATATAAAATCAACAACAAGTACCCCAACATACCCGCAATCAAATGGGTAAGCGGAACGGGTCGTCCAGATTGCAAAAAACATGTTGAAGAAGGCTAACGAACAGCGTGCGGATATTTATATAATGCTAATTGAATACCGAAAGACACCCCTCAGACAATTACAAAAATCTCCAGCACAAGTTATGCTCAATAAAACACTCAGAAGAAAACTGCCCATTTTAGAAAGTGAGCTGATGCCAAATATCACTAAAGGGATTCTAGAAACGGGAATGTCAGCACATGAAAAACAAAAATTTTATTACAATAGAGGAGCAAAAGACTAGCAGCCTTTGAATAAAGGGGATAATGTGTATCACAAGAGAGGAAAAGTTTGGTTGAGAGGTAAAATAGAAGGAGTTCATTCATCTCCTAGGGCCTATGTGGATACAGATAACGGTAAACTTTTGAGAAACAGAAAATTCTTTAGGTCAGAACCAAGTAATGATAACAGTCCAGGTAATCAACCATCGGATAAAAACACCCTGGATGAAAATAAAATAGAGTCGAAAACACAATCACCCTCAACTTCTATTTTATCCATCCTTAGAAAATGTACAAGAATGATTAGAGCACCATCAAAATTTGAAGACTTTGGATTATATGATTAACAGAACTTGAATGGAGAGATGTTATATATTATATTATTATACTTCTGATGACAACTAGATACATGTATTAGGAATAGGAACTGTCAAGTTGTTGTTAGTTGCGAAGATACGGAGTTGAATTATTAGCTGTAGAAGTCAATAGTTTCTTCATATATAATATTTATAATAAAGAAAAACAAATATATAACAAAAAAAGTTATATATTGAATTAGTAATTGTCAAGTGGTGTGTTCTGTTCTTGTATTTTTATATACTACAGTTGTAACGAACTTTTTCAAATATTTATTTATACTCAGAAAACGAAACCTTTGAAACGATACTCCCAACCTTTGTTTGAAGATGAAAATAGCAAACATTTTATGCAAAAATCCTGAAATGAATTCAGAGTGAAATAAAATACAATAAAAATTTGAACAATTGAAACAAAAAGGAAATCAATACAATTGAAAATTAAGCGATTTCAAGCCACGTTACTTCACGACGTTCCGATAGTTAGTATCCAGTCATTAACCGAAGACGATTGTGAATACTAACAATCGAAACGTCGTGGAGTAATAAGGCTTGAAATCGCTCAATTTTTAATTGTATTAATTTTCTTTTTTGTTTTGATTGTTCAATTTTTTACTTAATATATTTGAAATTTTCCGCTTTTTTTTTTAATTTTCAATTGTGGTTATTTCAGGGATTTCAAATCATTTCATACAACAGTCCGAACTGATGAATTTCATACTCCCAACCATTCAGAAGTGATCACTTGTGGATGTAGAAAGTTGGAAAAGTATTTTGGAAATTTTGCTTGGTTTTCATTTCTATAACTCATTCAGCGCGGTTATTTACCGATATTCCTGCAGTAGATATGAACGAAAATGATGCAAGTACAAATTCAACAGAAAATACAGCTCAACAAAATATGCCTTAGAAGTTAATGAAAATTATGTTAACGATGAAGAAGAATAGAATGGCATGTGAAGAAAAGTTCATGAAACTACTAGAAAATCATAATACTCAAAAACTAACTGGAAATGAATGAAACAAAGAGTTCCATGTGATGCCGGCATTCAGTGGGAGTATCAAAGATTTCGATGGAAAATCTCCAGGGAAATATGCGATAAAGTGTGGAAAAAAAAGAAATATCGAGGTGAAGATTTGATTATTGGTTATTGTATCGTACTATATCAGTCATATTGAGTCGAAGGATTACGAAAATATATGAAAAAGCACGTACAAGGCTGTCTTGAATGTTTGTTATCAAAAACTCCGGCTAGGAAAAAGCCAGGAATATGACACCCACCGGAAATTTGGAACAGAACAATGATGCAGCTGCATTTAGATTACTTTGGCTTTTCTTCACAGGAAAAATTTATATCACAGTTATGTTCCGAAATATATGTAATATCATGCACAGTGAAGTCCACAGGTAAAGGAAATAATCGCAAAATTAATTATTTTCATAAATGGAAACGATGCACTCAAAGCCATTGTTAGCTACAGGAAAAGTGCTCCCAAAAGTAATACATTTACTGAATTTTGTAAATGTTCAACACAAGCTCATTGCTGCACAATTTCCAAGAGGAAATGGTATGACAGAGAGTAAAGAGGAATCCATTTCATCCTGTATTTTTTCAAAGACATGAAATCGGCAACACATTAAATGCAGTGAAATGATGTTGATTTGCTAGAGAAGGAAGTTAAACCGAATGATCATGAAGAAATGAGGAGAGTTGAAAGAAAAGCATCAACACATATCAACAAAATATAAAATTCATTTATTTAATTTGTTATTGATTGCACGTTTGAAGGTAGGACCTCAATGAAACAAGTTGGAGGGCCTACAACACACTAATAAATGTGCATTGGCAAATTGTCCAAGTATGATGGCAGGTACATCATCAGGTGGTTTTAGAATTTGTCTAATAATAATAATAATGATCAACTAGCTATGAATACAATTTACTATGCTTTTTCTACAGCTATTATATTATCAATTTGTATTAGTATTGAAGTTGTAGTGTGGTATTTGGCCAACCGCCACTGACCACAAATATCTAGAGCCGTTGAAACTGGCAAGAATTATGTCCATAATTCTCTAGCTGTGCATTTTTCTACTTCTTTTTTGCACTTCTGTCAGTAGGCTATTTCAAAAGGCGACAGAATACCCACAACTTTTGATGAGGCCTGGTTTCTGATTGAAAGAAGACTTTGTGCGAACATACCAATTAGAATAATCTCAGTTGATTCGGAAGAACATTTTGACATATCAGTATATTTGAAACAAATATCTAGCCAGAAAAAATTCAGTATATGTTGTTTTGGAAGAAATTAATTTTTAGGAACAAGCCTTTTGGCTTTCTACT
Organism: Leptinotarsa lineolata; assembly: GCA_015342045.1. Classification (NCBI taxonomy): domain Eukaryota; kingdom Metazoa; phylum Arthropoda; class Insecta; order Coleoptera; family Chrysomelidae; genus Leptinotarsa; species Leptinotarsa lineolata. The sequence goes on along the minus strand of WOGR01001297.1, from coordinate 4,271 downwards.
TTTAGATCATTATAAAAGAAGTAGGTGAACTTTCAAAGAAAATTTTAAAATTGTAATATATCATATACAGATATGTAAAATTCGAACTCATACATTTGTTCATATACAAACTAGAACAAAAAGTTGATTCGAAACAAGTATTTACGAATGTATGAACACTGAATTACCAAAAAATCACATTTTGTTATTCACCTTTCACTCCAAACATTCGTAGGAGAATTGAATCAGATATCCAAACAGAAACGATACACAGTATAATATATGAAAGAATATCGATAATAATTTCCACATATATGGAAACTATCACTCTTCAGGTGTACTTCACAGTTTCGGACGGTAACACTCCTCATCATACCTTCTTGGTCAACTTTCAAAGATGATTCACTGCAAGTTTGGAGTGAATACTCTTCGAAAATTATCTAAATAAGGTGCTGAAGAGGAGTAGTACACCTGAAGAGTACACTTGAAGAGAGAAAGTACTTCATAACTAAAATATGCCTATGGATACTTGAATAACCCACGATATATTTCACAACACAGTTAACAAACACAAAAATCATTCCAATGCTCTAATCAACTATGAAAATTCTTCAATTCGCAAGAAGACAAAAGGACAACTTCGTGCCGGATTATTTCATTATCTGATTATCCAGTAGAATTAACACCTCATAATCCCTGCTCTTGAGAGAAATATTAAAATGAACACTTGTTCAACAATACGCGATCTTAAAATTGAATCATTCAAGATTCAAACGTATTTTTTTTTCAATTATACCGCATCAACCAGCTAGGTTATTAGCGGAGGAACAATAAAGTGTTTATATTTTATATCATGTTATCAATTTTGATACATTTCAAAAAATCCAATGAGTATATTCTTGATATCCATGACACTGCCTAAGCCGGATATAAGCCTTTAGTTGTGGTAGCTGGGACATTCCGTGATGTGCTTAACACGTAGATCGATATTGCAGTTGGTGTTTCTTTCTTGATGTGTGTATACCGGGTGTGGCCAATGCGTAGTCGGGTGAGAATGACTTGCTGTCTACGATTGAGAGGACGGTAGTCAAATATATTGACCGGTTTTTCTCAGCAGCTTTTTGTACCGGAAAGATTTCAAAGAATTTTTTCCAGAAAACTAAAATGGTATTTACATACCAATGCCCTCTCAAGTCCTAACTAAAATTATAACTTCAAATCTTATCGATGTTTTGAATTTTGATTTCCATTCAATATGCATTATTGTATAAAAAAAATAAACAAATCATTACACAGATGAATCGAAATTATATTAATTCATGGTGAGAAGACAAGCCATCGCCTGTATAAACTAGATAAATGAAATGCACCTAGATAAAATATAGAACTCTACTGTGTGACAGATTATGGCAAAATTCAAATCTACTGGACCGTTGAAAAACCTCACAATCCTATAAAACAGTAAACAGTATAAAACAGTAATAAAAAGTCAACTCAAATGCGTGTCTAGATATTGTGTAACATAGGCAGACTAGTATTTGAGATGTCTCCTCAGAATTTGTGTTGAAAGAGAAATTTTGAAGAATATTATGCACGAAAATAAATTATTTTCATGTACTGAAAGAACTACTTTCACTCCAAATGGCACAACATGTAATGTCGGCTTAAAATGTTCCAATTGACTACAGGGAACTATTCTAGATGTGTGATGCGGTGTTTTAAATGATCAAGTTGTTGGGCCTCATTTTTACCTTATATAGCTGAGTTTTAAAGGATAATTTCACTTTTTCAACGCCGAAATCAAGTAATATACACTATGCCTATTGAAAAGAGGTACAGTTTGTGGTACCAATATGATAGTATTTTTCATCAACAATACTTGACAGGTTAGAAAATGTTACTTATAAATACTCAGAAACAAATAATTGGTCGTGATATTGAGCAGTACTGACCGACTAGTTCTCCGGATTTGAACCAACCTGATTTTCTTTTGTGAGGTTATGAATGAAAACCTTTTCCTGATAACGATCTATTAGGAATGGTGATCCTAAACTGAATTTTGTGCACAAAGCACCGTAGAATCAGAAATTTCTTTGAAGATGTGTTAAAAAGAACAATTTTTTGCTCTAACGCAATGGAAGGTCCCCAGAAAGACCCCAGAAGTGGAATGAATTGAATTTTCAAATTATGATATTGTATTGAGGAAATCAGTTCATTCATTAATAAAATTGTTTTATCGATGTCAATTGATTATCCTCAAAGGACAAGCTTGAGGGAGTTGAGGTGATTGGAAGCCTCGTTTATTTTTGATATTTGTGGACTGAGTTTTCTGTCGATCCCATAGATAACGTCTTCTTAAGAGGAGAGCATCGCTCTCACTATCTCAAGTTTGTTCAGAAAACTTTACAGACTTGAGTTTGTAAGAATGAGTAGTTTGAAACATATCGTCATACCAGGAACAAAAATGTTTATAATGCAATATACCAATTGATTTTTCTCACTGTGGAAGAAATATTCACAATATCAATACGATATCGTATTCATTTTCAAATCGATATCGTATTCATTTTAAATGTGTCTGTGGTTGTAAATGTTTTCATTTGGTTAGTCCTCATTTTCTTTTGTACCAATGTTGGCTGTTACATATATTTTAAACGTTTTTTTGACATGGAATACTGATGTTTGGTAAGTCCAGCTGTTTGTTTCTCTTTTGCATCTGTTAAGGTGACATTAAACAGATCTTTTGACGAAGGCATGAAAGAGGGAAGTATGGGCAAACGGAGCTTTGGTTTCTTTTTTTGACAAAAAGAGGATGCCATCCATGATGCTGGATCCTCGAAATCAACAATCCACCTGAAGTATGCAGAAAAAACATACTTGTGTTGTGATAGTGAGAATTATAACGTCAATGTAAGTGTATTTCATTTGAACGTTCGTTCTCTTAAAATAAACTGGAAAGGTTGCATGTCTTCTTAGATGATCTAAACTACGATGTAGTGTGCCTCTCCGAACATTGGCTCGACAAGGAATGCCTAGAGCTGTGCAATATTCCGGGTTATAATTTAATTTCTCAGTGAACGATTTCAGTGGTCTCACCTATTAAGGTGAGACCACTGAAATCTGGTTCATACTGTATTGAGAGGGATATAGAAGTTTGTGGTATTGAACTGTTAGCTAGTCACACTGCTTTTGTTACACGCTATAGATTTTCATGTGCTTCCAACTATAATATTTTCTTTAGTAAATTTGAAGAACTATTGATACACCTACATAATAATTTTCCAAAAATAATTATTTTGGGGGATTTCAATATTCTTTTTTCTGACACCTAGTTCGAATAGATCTAGCTTGATGTCTATTTTTCATTCTAATGGACTGGAATCCACAATTTCTGATTACACTAGAGTTGACAATTATGCGAAAAGTTTTATTGACAACATAATTACTAATATACCCGACAAAGACTATTTTCAAGCAGGTACTATGAACCCATGTCTATCTGACCACTATGGCTAATATATAATAATGAAATGTATGTTGAATAACAATAAATTATAACCAAGAAAAGATTGATAACCAAAAACGGTTTGGAAAAGTGTAAAAATTCCCTCATAGAAGTTGATTGGAATATTTTCTATGAGCTAAGTTCAATTGAGGATATGACTGGATTTCTAATTGATTGTCATTCACGTTTAATAAACTCAAACTTGTAACTATTTGTTTAAAATGATCTGTCACGAAACTCAATGTGACAAACCAAATTCTACGCAGGCGAAGCCGCAGGCGACAACTAGTAATTTATATTTTCTCTTAAAAAATACAGTAACTAAAAAAATATGACCACTGCACTAAGTAATGAATAGCTTCGAGAATCGAATTATATTACCTACAAAGAAATTCAGCAAAACTAACACAACCGTCAACGACGTCTGCCCTTGCGCGTTTGCCCGCGTTCGGGTCGCGTTCTCGGCGATGGCGCTTCATTGCTTAGATCGCCCCTCTACTCCCGCACATCGTCCCCCATCGTTTCACAGTAGACACGATGCGTAGAACATTTTCATTTATAAAAATACTTTCATTTTACGCAGTAACTTATCGAGGTAAACGGAAAAGTTTGCCCTTTCTACACCTGTATAAATTTCCCTATTATAATTTACATATTTTTCAGATTGTAGAAGGTGAAAATACCCAAAAGGGTCGATAAAAATTGATTTTCCGCCACAAAAAATGACTTTCGTTGAATATGAAATTCTAGTGCTGTGTTAATGATTTGTTACTCAGCCAACCCGTTA
>WOGR01001296.1:0-20424 GCA_015342045.1 Leptinotarsa lineolata | reverse complement strand
CTGTATTTTAAATGTAAAGCCAAACATGACTTGCTACAAACATATTGTATTATGTAACTTAGTCAAATAAATATTATTATTATTACTATTATTATTAATATACGTGGGATCACTGCACAAATAAATGCACAATTTAATTATAAATTATAAAAATATAATTTACTTTCTGATGACTTGATAGTGTGTCGTAGTGTGATTTTGCTTTCTTTACAGGATGCTGCTCACTTTCACTTTCTAAATCATCACTGTCAGACATATTTTATTCTCAATTATTTTTAAGAATTATTCATCTAATAAAACACAGGTTATGTATACTGCAGTAAACACAACTGTATACACTATAGGTATTTGAGCTCAGTGTGGCGAGAGAAAATTCGTACCGATTAACCAGTGGGGAGAAAATCACTCTGTCGCTTGCGCATGGTGACCCATCGCCACGGCATGCGTCGCCACGTCAGCAATCGGTTTTACGTGTGGATATAGATGTTTCACATCAATATACTGAGTTGCTTTTTTCACACAGGAACAGAAATGTTCGCGTTTCGCTAAACAAGATATTGCACTAAAACAGAATTTTACGACTATGTAAATATTTTTATACATATCTGGACTAACCACACCTTACCTAATGAGGGACATTAAAATAATTTCTATTACAATTCATTGTGTTATATTACTATTGCATTTCATGTTATTATACCTAATTTCTACCTGTTTTTACCTGTAATCATTACATAAGAGAGAAAATTACGGACTGTTTTGAATGGGACTTTTATTAATAGATTCAATTCCACATTTTTTCGATATCAAATCTTTCGAAGACTTCAAAAATTTGTTGTTATATCTCAACAATTTCAAGCATTCCTCACTTATTCTGTGGTTGTTCTCTGAGGCACGTTAAGTGACACTTAACTTCTCTGATCTATGAAACCGAATATGTGAGATATGTTTCTTGTAGCAAGCTAATTATAGTCCGCTTATTTTGACCACAATACTTTTGATCGCAATCCTCACAGCTTAGTTCGTAAATACCAGACTTTTTTCCGTCATCTTATCTTTCAGATTGGTCAGCACGTGAAAGACACTTTCATATTAAATTTTTTGAAAGTTTGTACCAAGTTATAGGTGTATTTTGGTTCATGCGGAACAACCATGAATCTTGAGTTTTCGTCTTTTTGAAAAGTGAAGAATTTTCAGTAACACTTTCTGAGTTTCAAATTTTCAATTAACGTATCCACTATTTTGATCAGCTACTAGTTCACACCGATGATTTACTGCCCAAGTACAATATATTTTCCAGGAAAAAATATATGCTGTTTTTCAATAACTTGTCGTATTCAGTAATTTCACCTACCAAAAATAAACTATGAATTTCAAAAATACTCATCCTATCATTTCGGATACCAAAATGTACCTTCGTCTACAGAACCGATATAAATCTGTATTATGTCGAAATTCCTTCGTCAGATGTAACAGGAGATTCAAATCCCTTTCGCTCAGTGTGAACAGTACTAAACAACAACACCAACTACTTGTATACCATTCCAATCATGCTGAATCAATAGGCAAACAACCGTCTCCGACACAATCGGGTCATCCAAATATTTATCCTTGATTCAATTATGAGTGAGCAAACCACTACCGAATTTGGGTCAGAGAGTCAGTCCTTCGACTACAATGTTTCTAATTTTCCGGAAAGCCCGGAGGAAACGTCTTGGAAATCAGCGGGAAGTTATCTAATTACCCGAGTATTGATGACTTCCACTAGCGCAACAGAAAAAGGAAATGAAAATTTGTTGGGGTAATTTCGTATTAGAGATGTTTTCGCAGAATGGGTATTTTTCCTTTCGAGTAACTCAATATTAATTTGCAAGTAGTTGTTTCGAGGGGGCTTTTCTTCCAGTTTGTATCTGAAAGTTACTTCTAGGTACTATCAACACATCTTTGTACGTTTCTGCTTTAACTGTTTTATTCTTTCTTTCCCAGGTTTTTTGTATGAAGATAGAGGAATAAGAAAGGCAAAAAACTTTTTCACAAAAAAATCAGACTATTTTTTATTCAATCAGTGTTTGGAGTTATTTAGTTTTTGATTTTACCTACTACTTTCACTGAAATCCCAGTACTTTGAGTGAAGAATGTAGCATTTATTTGGAAATATTGATTTTGAACTGAAATAAAGAACATCGAACAAAATATAATGCATATTACCCTCATTTACGTTGTGAATATCTGAATTCATCGTAAATGGAATCAACTTCAAACATAAATATTTTTTGTGGAATGCTCTTTTCCATTCTACTACAGCGAACTATTTTGTTCTGATTAAAAATGTTTGAAAATTTGCCTCAACACCAACACAAGTATCACAAGGATCCATCTTAGGGCCTTTACTTACCCAGATATTTATACATGGTCCCAAATCAAATCTTTGATGTGAATACGTTTTTCAGACAACCTAAACACCTAAACTAACTGAACTACGTTTGATTATGAGAAATCTGCACATCTACAAGCTCAACAACGTGTTATGAAATGTTTACAAAAATATATTTTACCTCAAAAGATGTCATCTCGTTACAAACTACATTCCTCAAAAGTTCAAACTTGTGCGAGATAAGGATTAACGAGGTGTTATTCTTAACGTGCGATTTCTAAACTTCGGCTCATCAAGTGAAATGCTAACAATAATCGAGCAGAATATATACATTAGAATCTAACCTAGTGCGAATACGATTACCGTCAACGGTATAATATATTTCACATCCCTGGAAACCTGAGTAAAATAGCGTAATACGACAATACGTCTGAATTAATGCGCTACATTCACGTTCAGCGGCATCCGATATGATCCCATATATTTCTGGAGTGTCATATCTGTGCCGCTTGAACAAATATACGTCCCGCAGATTACTCCGATTGTTCGATGTTTTTGTGTCGGAATTATTCCGGTTCCAGAGTGCCGGAGTTGGAATTAAATTTATTTTCTTGCGAACTACGGGGGGTTGATTGTTCGCTGGGAGGTTTGCTAATATTTCGCTTAATCCTTGGAGGATATCGATTACTGTATTATTTGCTGCTTTATTTTCATTAATTTCGTTGATTCGGATATAGCGAGAATCACTGAGAGGAGATGGAAAGGCAAGGGGTGTTATGTCATCGATGTCAACGACAAATCGATTTTTGTCTTCATTGGAAAGCACAAAAAATGTTCTAATATACATGCCAATCTTTCATTGAAGATAGTTTTATAACTTTTTGAAAAGTATATGAATTCTTTTAATCACCGAATGCTTGTAAATAGTATCACATGTAAATAGTGTGTAAATTGTATCATGAATTTTGGTGTAAGTAATTTAATATATGTATAATAGAAAACCCTGAAAATAACTACGATAGATATTGAAATACAAAGTTCCTTCGAAGTGATAATAGCATTTCTTCACATTTTTGTTGCCATAAAAGTAATATTTCCCGATATATAGTTTTTAGGTGATTTCTAATTTGACAATGAACTATTTTCAAATATATAATTTCTATTGTTCTTTATAAAATCATTTTGCCTTTTTTTTCTCAAATATGAAACTGTCGGGACTGGCGATAGGTGAATTATTATTTACACAGCGTTTCTCAGCGATAAAATTTATTAACAATAAAGAAAACAAGGACAAACAAAAACGCGAATATAAAATTACAGAGTAACTACAGATAGGTTTTTAGTTATCGGTACGAACTTCCAGGAGAGACTGAATGGTTCGGGTGAAAAATGTGTTCTCACCAACCTGCAAATAATCTTCACTGACAATTAATAGTCGGTCATAAAGTATCAACCACTCGACCCTAATTCGACTCAACTTGATAAGGGTGTTATTTCAGAGTAAAATAAACACAACATTTGGTTCTGTCTTAAGAGGTGTGCTCAATGCTTTTCGAAAGAAAACAGATACGCGATCGAATTTACTAACTAGATGAAAGTTATGAAAAATACATGACCTCTAAAAATCTGCAAAAAAATAAAATGTTCTTGAACTGAGTAGTTGTAGGAGATACCCTACAGAACTATTTTTTATCTCGTGAACTATTTGTTTTTCAGTATTTCCAGCCCTTTTTATAATTTCTTAGTTTTGATGACCATGGTACTTGGTTGGTGTCTTTATGAGTATGCTGCTGGAAAATTGACCTCTTTCAATGCACTTTCTTTCTAGTTCTACAAAAATATTTCATGTAATATTCAGTTTTTCTAACAAAAAGCCACATTCTTTGAAAATTTGTTACTGTTAACTTGATTTCACTGATGAAAGTGTGTTACCTAGTTCAAAATATTGGAATATCAACATCTTCTGACACTAAACCTTTCAATTTCCAATGAATCACCTAGTATTTTCACCCCCTGTTTTCTAAAAACTTTCGAAAGAAGCTAAAATGATAAATGTTTTAATTCGGTATGCATAGATATATACATTTTCTGCCTTCACTCGAACGCTGCTCATTCGCTCGAGACTACAAGTTGCTGATTACGAAAATGAGCGTTTAACTTTAAACTTAATTTATACTCCCGTTTGCTTCGACAGACAGTACGTAATTATACGAGGAAAGTAAATATTTCTGCTAAGTGCTTGCTATGTGAATCCGCACTTTCACATTCTCCGTTGGGGACGTCATGTTTTCTTTCTTAACTTTTGAGAGGTAGTATTCAAAGTACATATGTAAAACAATTCTCAAATTACTCAACAGAAAAAAAAACTATTGAACGAAAAAATTATTCAACCATATCGCGAACAGAACAGGGAACATTTAATTTTTGACTTAGCTGACAATATGACACAGGACGCCCTGGAAAAAGGAATGGATATAATCGTACTCATCGTTTCATTATTAAATGTTTCATTAGTTTTTTCCGACGGAAAGACCATGTGATTACAAAAAGAAACCAACAAAATCACTTGGTTGTACCGCACTGACGATTGCTAATTACTCAGAAATACGTGTCTGCGGTTTGCCCACTTTCTTATGAGTGCTAGTCTAATACTCAGTTTCCATTGACTTCCACTATATCATTCAATATATCAGATAAATAGTACTATTCCGATTATTCCCAATTTGAGCCACCGCACCGGTAGGCAGCTGTTTATCATCAGTACCGGGCAGGCGGTCCACAAACTGTGGAAAACCAAGATGAGTACTTGATAAAATCACTGCGTAAACGCAAGCGGAGGGGAAATATTCATAAACTCTATGCCGGATTCCTACCGACTAAAACCCCTACCCGTTACTCAGCAGTCCGTACCAGAAACAGCTCTTGCGTTACTTCGGAAAGTATGCCCTTGGCAGTGTCCGTCTGAGATATTAGAAATGCATTTAATGGATATACGACGCTTACAAAAACATTGAAAGGAAATATCATTGTTATTATATGCTTTTTGCAGCTAATTATCACAGTTGTCTATCAATTTGTGCTCCGACTGGCCTCAGGCTTCCTCAAGCTTATTACTCGAGTGTTTCACCACCTGCTCTCTCACTCCTTAGTTTCGATGATTGCCATCATCGTTCTGTAGGTTTCATTCCAAGTCTCTTCAGCACGTATGAGGCTTTTCATCATCTTTTCGGCATTGAATATGGTATATGTTTCACGTGTAAAAACACGTCTTGATATAAGAAAGATGGAGTAGTAGAAAGCCAAAAACTTTCTTTCCAAAAAAAGAAAGAACTATTTCAAAAACTCATCGGCATACAAAAGAAAATAACAATTAGAACATGTGCATGTAAACTATATCTGCAGAAGCAGCATGTGCTGTTGCTGGAATTCCACTAATAGAGCTCCAAGAGCGATATGCAGGCATTTTCAAGGAAATCGCCAGAGAAAATTTGATAAAAATCTGGAAACGAAAATGGGACAATGGTCAATACCTTCAATAGAGAGTTGGTTGAATCTAAACTATGGGGAGGTAGACTATTACCTCACAGGGGGCACTATCGGTGCACAGCTGCAATGAGGGACAATTGACAATTCCATTAATAATTTTGAAAAATATCTTCACGTCTTTATTATCTCTTCTGTTAGGGAGTGTTCTAAGGTTAATGATTGTAGGTGAGGATAGTTATATAAGTAGTTCACATGAGTACTTCTGGATTTAAACGCGACCAATCTTAGAAGTTTTTTCTGAACTTGTTCTAATATATGAATGTGGCATGCATATGAAGGGTTCTATACAGAAGATACGTATTCAAGATGAGATCTTACCAGTGAGCAGTACGGGATTTTTAAGCATTCGATACCAGTGAAATCTGAAGTGCATCTTCTTAGGAAGCCTAGCATTTTGATAAACTTACTAGCAGTGGTTGTCTAGGAGTAAACCCAAGTCTATTATTTCTGTAACATTACTGGATGGAACGTGATTTATAGTTTAAGAGAACGTTAAGGGGATACGTTAACGTATTAGAGAAGTAGTACTCAATATCGTCCATAAAAACATTGAGCAGCAATGGTCCCAGATGGGATCATTGGGGAACACCGGATGGTACTGAACTTCCAGAAGATTTAAATACGTTAACTCGAGTTTTCTGTATCCGGTTAGTGAGACTTTTTCGCCAGATTTGTATATAGGGGTTACAAAGCTATATTTCCAGAAGTCTGGAAAAGTGCTCTGTTCAATACAATTGTTGAAGACAATGTGTAAAGGTCGTGCTAGGATAAAGCTACAGTGCTTCAATATTGATGGAGGAATACCATCTGGACCAGGTCCTTTAGAAGCATTCAAGCTATTTAGTCTTTCATAGATTTCGGAAATTGACAGGTACAGATTGGATTTTATTACCCCCCTCCTCCTTGGCATCAAATCAGAGTTTATTTTGCCACAGAAATTTCGAGTAACTACCTTAGAACTGAGTGTGGTCAAATTAGATTTTCCTAATAACCTCTTGGTAATCCTTGATAGATTCCTCCGCCACTGTTCTCGATGGTTCGCTCAGAATTGAATTCCATAATTCACGATCTTCGAGCGATGGTCTTAGCCTAGACCGAGGCCGCCTCAGATATCGCGTGACCCGACACAAACCACAATTAGTACATATTGTTTCGCATTAATATCCTTTAAGGGTTACGTGAAATATCGCCTACCTTAAAACCGAACAATCAAGCGCTCCTCGCGCGCAAGAAAGCGAAATTAATTTCTAAACCGGAATTGAACAACACAGAGATTCCGGAACAAAAACGTTGAATAATCGTCCTTATTTGGGCATGCGAGGAGACGCGAGGTAGATTGTATGGGAGATGTTGGGAGGATCATCAAACGCTCATTTACTAATTCATTTCTTTCATTACATTTGGTAAATTCTAAAACACAGTCACAGGTATGAATGTCATGCCGAAAAGCAATACATATAGACCAGTGCTGAAGACCTTAAAAAAGGTATAAAGTGAAAAAAATCATAGTAGAATGAAACCCATTGAAAAAGAAGAAAGGAAAAATAAATTATGGTCGATTTGAGGTCGGAAAGTGGGTGAGGGGGAGTTTTTAAGGGTAAAAATCGATTTATCTCGATTTCCGGCACAACTACAAGTCTTATTTTTATCTTTTACAAAAAAATTGTTTACGAAATTTGGTGAAAACTTTTTATGCACCAAACACACTAATTTTTTGGATTGGAAATATTTATTTTTTCACCTTATTTTGATTTATTATTGAAAAAGCACCCTAATTTTCAATCGAAAATTCACGTGTCAAAATATCTGCTTTTTTAAAAAAGTCAGTAGGCTTTTTGTTCGTTGAAATCTGTATGTTTTCATAATTTCATTTCTTTACATTATTTTACTTCATTACTAATATACAATCATTCTACTACTCATATTAAAACTTCATCTGTTTTCATGTAAATGTATAATTTTTTTCTTTGCTATGAACAACTTATACACAAATTGTTACTGTACCTATCATTTTTAAATACCAATGAGTATAAATACCAAAAAAAAGTTTAAGTATGTACTGCTCTGTGTACGTGTATGTGCCGTTAATACTCAAGAAGCTTCTGAATCCTGATGTCTTCAAAATCACTAGCCAAAATATCAATTAGGTATATCTTTGAACGACTCTACACAAATCAGGGACTATAATCACGAATAAATTCAACATATTTCTCGCTCAACTAATATCTGACAGGAAACAACTACATTCCTAACTAATACTAAAAAAATTATTCTAAAATTGTTAGTTCCGTTAACCAGCTGCCGAACGTCAACCCTCAGAAGTCAAAACTTGTGCGAGCAATGGATTAACGAGGCCTTACCTTTTAACGTGCGATTACCCAGCACGGTGGCCCGGCAGGGAATCGAACCCCGGTCTTCCGATTGAAAGGCGGATGTGCTAACCACTACTCTGATATTAATTAACACTCTACAGACTTTTGTGTAAGTTTCAAATTTATGACAAAAACTTGTTTTTGTAACATTATTGAACAGAAATGTGTGCGTCTCGGGACGCCCGACAGAAGTGGTAACTTAAACTAATCTAAGTTGAACTATTTAATATTGAAATTGTTCAACTTGAGAAAAGCTTTGGTTATTACTTAAATTTTATGTATAATAATATATACGCGCATCCATAGAGCCGTTGCATGTTTTTGTTTTGAAAGTAAATTCAAAGGTTAAAATGCTGTTTTGAATATATATTGTTAACAATTATTCAGTATTTCAATAAATACAAAATATCAAAGAATTGAATACGTAATATGTATTATGTGTGTATATTGTTATGGAAAGATGTTGTTTATGGGAATTTTGTAAAATAATTATAGCTATTGTTAGATTTTGAAAGGCTAGATGCTATACCTCAACTTTGTAAAATCTTATCTTTATCCTTAATAATTTGTTGTTGTTGTTGTACATCATGAAATCAACTTGGACCAGTTCAAAATAGTTGTTTCCGAAGTAGCTACCAGCCATATCTTGCTGAAATATAATTACAAACTAAACAAACTATCTTTAGATTAACAAGATAAATAAAGAAGAACTTGAATTTTGAACATCAAAATTATCAAAGAAATTTCACAAATTTCATGAAACTTAATAAATATTGATCATTCAGTATACAAATCAAAATTATGACATGGCAAGTCAAGATAAATAGAAAAGGAGGAAAATAGATCACAAGATTGACATTATGTAAAATTTGAAAAGAGTGGTTACAAAAAATGTTGTATTTGATTAGAAATATTGCAATTACATTTGTACAAATTACTTTTATGATATAAATAAATCAACCATAGTGCGTGAAATAATAAAATTAATGAACTAGTGACCATGCAAATGAAAATTGAGGAGAATACCAGGGAGATACCAGGGGTTGATAGGTGAAGCCTCGCGCAGCAGGACGGAAAAAATTTGAAGAATTGATAAATCAAATTAAAATAAGTAAAAAGCTAAGGAAATCAGTTAAAACTATCATTAACGAATATATGTGTCTGTAATAATATTTTCATCAATTTTCTGTACTATAATCATATTGATGACTCAACTTTTTCGACAAGAAATTACTGAACAAAATCTTGAACAAAACGTTTTTTCTCCCTCCCCTTCTACTCTTTCACATAGAATATTACAAGGTTTTTCATTTATTTCAGAAAGTAGACCACTTTCATATCTCGTATCGAACAAATTCAAACCGAATATCTTATTCAAGTAGTTTTGACTCTCGAATATAATGTTAAAGTTCTTGAACCCATTGACCTGGAATATCTTTCAATGCTTCTATTCTAGAAGAAAATTTGTAACATTTTGTAAATTGACGTTATTATCACTACACACTACTCATGCCGCCAATCCTGTTGAACTAGGTTGAACCCTTCCAAAATTTATTCACAAATTAGTTTCGTTTTATAATTTCCCTCCTACCTCATAATCAAACTGGCGTGTTTCGCTCCAAAACCGACCATTTCCTCGTGAAATCGTCTCTAATAACCCGTTCGCACCACTCTAATGGAGGTTTCAATAATAACGTCCGTGACATTCGTATTTTCTTAATTAATAGTTTTTATGCTACCTAATGAAGCTTTCATGTTTGAGTAATCAGAATGATTATGATTATTACTGTATACAAGAGTTGCGCCCGACAGTAACAATTAAGATAAAATTAGTGACGGACATTGAACTGCAGACAAAATATTGTAATGAATTGCCGCTTCGTTGGGTGCGACAACGAGGAGCTAGTTTATAATAGAAAGGAATAGTTATTTGTTTTTCGAATGCTTAGAATGTCTAATCAAAAGAAATACTTGCTTGTAATCACTTCTATTAGCAATCACTTCATGAGTTTTTTGTCCATTGAGTAATTTAATTTCGCTAAAGAACTATCTGGTAATTACTGTTTTAATACTCTTCTTCTCTCCTTAAGTTTCCGTATTTCTCTGTCATACATACTATGTGTCTCACACTGAATGTTCAAGCAATATCCTATTTGTTACTCGACTTGTACTGAATCACCCTATATTACAACAGATTCGTGCTCTACAGTGTTTTCCATAAAAATACTCAGTTTTGAGGAACTTTATTTTTGAATGTCTTCGTAAAATTTTTTTTATAACTAATCGTATCGTTCGACAAATAACAACTGAGGAAGCTAGTACAAGTTTCTGAGGAAGCCACTGTGTAGCGAAACGCGTCTTTAGTGAAATTATAAATTTAAAAACTGTTTCATTATCATGGAAAGTGTTATTATTTCCACCAAGTAATGGGCCAATATATTGATAATAACAATAATAAAGACAAAACGGTACCCATCCATAATTTTCATTTCGTGTTTTTGCTGAAAAAATGTGTGGGGTTCGGCATATTTTACTTAAGATAACGGCATCGAGCATGACGTGAAACCACAGAAAATATGGTAAATGCTATCCGTCGATTACAAATCTGTGTTAATTGCTGTGCACGTAATTTCGAAAAGGTTCATAGTAGGTACTAAACGAATCAATTTGTTATAGTTCCGTTTTATTTTTTTGGGGGGATTTTAGAAATGAACTAACATCAGTCTTGAGTGAAATAATAATAAAAAATGTAACCTCTACACACCCTGTAGTGACAAATTGTTATAAACACTGTCCATTAGGCCTAAGCTAAGGTTTCTAGTAGTCATTTCGAATGTTAATCGATTGTATAATTAACCCATTACCGAGATAAATCCGATAACCAGTACTGTGTTTTTAATTAGTATTAATTATTTAATAATGTCGTGCTTTTTCGACGGGGTACTATTAAACGTTGTACTTTAGAGGTACTACCTTTTTTATAACGTGGGAAACCGTGATAGAAACACTCAAGGGGGACTTTTTTATTTTGATTTATTGGTAGAAAGTGTATCTTCATTGGATGAACTGTTGAATTTGTCTTGTACGAAATAATATCAAGTACTGACGAACTAAGTCGTCTTTGATATTTTTGATACATATTCGTTTCAAAAACTTCATCAACTTCATCAGATATGGAAGTTGACTTTCATATGATCACAGCTTTCCACCACTGTTTTATTTTTATTTAAGACCTAGCAATTGAGAGCTACCCTTATGCAAAAAGAATCAGTCATGATTTTAATGGCTTCCCATGAACACTAATATTTGCATCCCTTCGTGTTCATATATAGCAGATGGATAATCATGTGAAGACTATCCAAACAAAATTACTCGTTTGTCAAATGAAACCGAACGCTTTTTTTCCTTATAACCACAAGATTAAGGGCCTATAGAAAATTAGTCTTTTGAGAAACCCTTTTGCTGCGGTGACTCACAGGTCATTTCCTTATGCATCCCCTATAATTCATTCAAATTACACCAGTACAGAGTTTGATTAGTCATACCATGGTGTGGTTTTCCTGAGTAATCAATACTTCAAAGCAATCGACTCCATTTCATGTGAAGTCAGGAAATTATTAATGAACTATTCAGTAATCCATCGTGTTTCTCTTTTTGATTACTGTAGTTGAAAAGGGTATTTTGTTTGAATCTATTACTTGTATTAATGTTCTTTGCTTCGTCACAATTTAAATGGAGAAAGATAATCATTGCATACTAGTCAATGAATGTGATAATTTTGTTGTCGCAATAATAAATCAGTGTCTATACTTTAACTAAATATTTCCAAATCGGTGAACAGGAAGATTAGGATTTAAAATATAAGCAGCACGATCACCGGACCCAATATCGTCAGACTTTTCCTCATAGATATATGTGAAAAGAATGCTATAAAAACTCAACCATATGTATCTAATGAAAAACTTCACCCTCACCAAAACAAAAATGCTGCATTTCGACTCCCGTTTCGCTAACCAAGCTAGTATCATCAGGACATGATTATCTCCTCCTCCAATCTTTTGCAACCTTCTATAAATCGAACATGCTCTGTCGGATCGCGTTTATCCTGTATTTGTGATTTCATGGAAATTCGAAAGAGAAGTAGCTTCTTGTTATTAGTACTTTCCTTACTATTTCTGAGGGCATTACAGGGTCAGTTTTTCCAGTAGTGTGTTGTATTCTAGTAACTACAGACGAAACAAGTATGTGAGACTTGGATGACTATTAGTATATATTTTTGATGTGAAACATTCATAGCCGCACGTAAAACCGATTGCTGGCGTGACGACGCATGCTGTGGCGACGGGTCGCCATGCGAAAGCGGCTGTGCGATTCTCTTCCACTTGTTCGGCGTTACGCTATCTCTCTCGCCACACTGAGCTCGGATACATATAGTGTATACAATTGTATTCACTACAGTTTACATAACATGTGATTACTAAATAAATAATTTTTAAAAATTAAAAAAAAATGTCCGACCTACCTACTGCATAGAAAGCAAAATCACACTCCGACACACTAGCAAGTCATCAGAAAGTTAATTATATTTTCATATTATAAAATTAAATGGTGCTTTATTTTGTGCATTAAGTATATTTGGTCTGTTTCTAGGGTCAGTAAATTAAAATCTACTCTCTTGGTAGATTAGAATTCACACAATTTTCATAGCAGATAATATTTTTAAACTAATTATTTATTAATTTTGATTTCATTCTTATGAAAAATAATGCACTGAAACACTTGCTTGAAAAATAAATTTCATAGAAACTGACAAAAATGTATTTCAAAATCAGCTGATAGCGTGTAGCTCAGGAATGTTTTTCTTATTTGTTATTAACAGGAACATTAAAAAAATTATTTGATTTTCTAATGATGCTGGAATCTATATTGAAACATTCATCATTGATATTTATAATTGAAGATATTCAGATTATTTGAGATTATAGTTATTACCAGAGAAAACAAAGGAGGCCGAGGCTAAAAGTAGAAAAAGTGATCTACTATGACTCTGATGACAAATAAGTGGACCTGGTAAGTAGCTTATCGGAAAAAGTATTTGGAATAGATATCAAGGTGATTGTTCTTTACAAAAATGTGCATCTTGAGATTAGACGAATAGAACAGTGAAAATATGTGAAATTCTGTTATTTGAAAATTATATACCTGAAATGAACAATTAATGTAATCAAAGTCTAACACTGCTTTTTGTTTCATCAGAAAACAAGTACTTATATTGAAAGCATTTTCAACTAATGTCTTTAGATAGGTATACCTGAATAGTGACCAAACTGTGAAGGACTGTTGGCTTTGCTAAATGGATGAATAAATTATTGAACCCTGGTTTGAAAAATCGACACGACATTGGAAGGTTAATAAAAATGATGTCGGTATTTCTCAATATTGAGATACATAACTACCCGTTCGATCCTACAAAAACACTCGCCCCAGACCCTTATCGACAGCATTTGGTTTGCGACCGAACAACACGCTCCAGTGCTATCGGATTTCGACGCCAGGCGTCGCTATACTCGGCAGGACATGTCCGAATTGATCCTCCGGTATTTAGCAGGCGATTTCTCCAAATCTCTTAACGATCTCCTAATCCGACATCTGAGTATGTCGTTAGAGCGGACCTTGTGGGAGGCTGAGGATTCTTCTCGAATTGTGCCAGGGATAGATGCTTTGACATCAATGGGTATCGTTAATTGAAACGGGTTTAGTGGGAATCGAGTGGCATGACCGGGATAAGGAGGTGATTTCAGGAGGGGGTGGTTAGATGGATGTTACTTTGTTGTGGGTTGGATAACATAAGTCTGCAAAAAATACTGAGAGCTGTTTAGTTTTTTTTGCGTAACTCTTATGTATCTGAGTGAGCTGAATCCGAAATGACTTTCATTTTGCCATAACGTAAGGTTTTCTGACAATGTAAGTATCTTTGTTGGAACAAGTTATCATCTTGAAATAAAAGATAAAAGAATAAAAAAACTTTTATATTTATAATTGTGTAACATAACTTTTTTTTATCTAAAATACATTCAGTAGTAAGCACTAAAAATATTTCTTTTTCCCAGTGAGACTCCTTTTGGTATATTTTCGTTTGTAGGAAGCATCTGGAAGGTCTCTCTGAAGCATCCAACAGTAGTCTGCCATCATTGAGACACTCTATCTTTCCTGCTATCTTTTTTTCATCTCAATATATTGGTGAAATCGTACACATTGCTGTTCACTCACGCCTTCTGAATTTTCTGGAAAGTAGTCGAGGTGGGGCAACCTAAAGCTTGAAATACTTTTAAAATTCTTTTGACGATTTGTTTGTAGTTGGGGTATTTTCATTGTCAAAAAGTTTATCTTTGACCTCTTTGAAGACAATCCACCCTTCTCTTTGGGGATCTGTCACGGTTGTGATGAATTGTTGATCAACCATAAGCCATCTGACATCTGGTCCAACTAAAACACCTTCATTCAACTTTGCCTCTGCAAGGCCTGGAAACTTTGATATTTGAAGCAAATTCCATCTCTTGGGAGGGACTTTACAAATTGCTTTACAAATTGTCTCATCAATCCCAGATTTATGTGAAGCGGTGGTAGCAGAACTTTATGAGGAGACACCATGCAAGACGTTTTTTTCGCCAACGTCAAGCTCCCTTGGAGGCCAACACTTTATGGTCCAGTGATTTACTCAATCTCTACTATTCCACAGACACAAAAAGCAAGGAAATTTGGTAAACCCAGATTGCTGCCTGAGCAACATGCCCAAATTATTTAAATCACCGCACACTTGCCAACTGTAATCTTCATATTATAATTTGCAAAGAATCAATTCCAGGTCCTTGTAGGTTTCCTTGAGGTATACCAAATGACCGACAGAAATTATTAGTATTATTACATATGAATAATGGTTAAGGACAGAGTCCTATATAAGCCTACAAACTAAAGAGAGCAACAAGTTAATATAATGCATACAAAAAGAAATGAAAAATAATAAATTCATAGAAACGATTAAGCAAATAAGCAAATGTCAATATTAATAGTTACTCCCAAGTCTACATGCGAGGACACTATACGTAACGATTGGCCGTTTATTGTGTACGTATGGAGTGGACTGTTCTTTCCTGGATGGAGTACGACGCATTTGTCGACATTAAGAGGTAAATGCCAATCCTCGCACCACTGACTAATCGAGTTGAGGTCTTCTTGAAGGAATTGATGTTCAACTAAGGAATTTCCATACAGTTCAGTGCCATCGGCATAAAGCAAATTTCAGGACTTTATATGAAAAGCGAGGAGCGGGCCAAGAACAGACCCCCGGGGAACTCCACTTGTGACTTGTCTGTCTGAAGAAAACGAGTGATCCAATTTAACCGTGGGTGGAGGCATAGGAAGCAGAACTGCTTCATGGTTTCTTTTGAAGCATTCATTTATGATATCAAGTTAACCCAAAAACCCCTTTTTAAAATACAATTCGGAGTTTTGCAAAATAACCTGAAGTTCTGGGATTTTTTGAGTATTTTTTAGTTTTCAGAACACCTAAATAGATAGAAATCAGTTGAAAACATCCAGACAGCTTTTTTGTTGCAGACTTGAGTAATTGCCAGTCAAGGTTCATTTTGGTTTTTTGCCTCAATTACTCCAATTATTTTCAGTCATCAAATTATAAAAGAAACAGGAAATTATTTCAGAGGCGTTCAGAAATGGTATAGAAAATTCTTATTTCACGGTAGAAAAACATTCAGAGAATGAACTTTGGGTGGTAAATATTCCACTGTACATTTTCTTCTTTCTAACCTTTTTATGAGAGTCACTCAAATAGATATAATATGTAACTCATGATATTACTTTATTTTCTAAGTTATTTTACAAGTGATAATGCTGCAAACCGTAACCAAATCGATAAATCATGTTCGTAGTCTGAATATATATCTCCAAATTTCACTCCGGTTGTATGAAAAGAGTATTGAAATAGCTCCATGAAACTGTTAGGGACAGGATGGCAATTTGTTGCTGAAACAAAACTAAATTAAAGTGGGCCATATGACTCCTCTTGCAATTTATCACTCATAGGGAACACCTAATTCTTTCACTATAGCAAAATAAAATCGAAAATATATTGAAAGCACTAATTAGAAATTCTCGAAGTGAACAGAATATTTTGGCTATTGAATATTCTTTAAACGACCTTTTTCTTAAGTGATTAACGTTTCATAACCTGTATTCACTATGAAAATCTAGCCTCAAATTGTGATATTTCTCAATTTCTTTTGATACAAGTCAAACGAATGAAATGTCAAAAGAAATTGAGAAATATTACAATTTGAGGTGAGATTTTCATAGTGAATACAGGTTTGAAACGTTAACCACTTGAGATTGTGGAAGGTTATAAACCCAGAAAAACCAGTATAAAATATTGGTTATTGAAGTTTTCGATCATATTGGCTGAACCAATTAATTTTCGTTTGATACATAATTTAATTTTTGTATTACTCCTATTGGTTCCATAATCTTTATCTCTTTGAGAATATGGTCCAAATATCTAAGTGAGAATATTTTTCGTAGGGAAGTCTTTAACAAATCAAGTTCAAGTATATAAAAGATTAGGATGAGTGGCCGAAAATTTGAACACGGGAACACACCTCACTGACCTGACATGATGAATAATTTGATAGCCTCATCGTAATACCATTGGTTCCTGCAAATTCGTATCATCACAAATCGGATGCTCCTCCATCACCAATATCCTTTTCCTCTACGCCCATGTCGTTATCTTCCACTTAAGTCCTGAGCGATTTTCTTTACCGTTTCGAAAAATACCGCAGCGCCTTATGGTCTAATAAGTGAATCGATGAACACAGGAACGCTTTTAGGGCCTTTTTATGAGAGAACGAACTTTCCAAATTGACGTATCAGATTGGCAACAGACCGTGTCTTGGCCTGATTCCATGCGGCTCCGCAAAAATTAGGTTAATGTATAGATGCGGGCGCCTCGATGTATCAGATGTTATAAATTTGTCAAGCGATTTGTTACGTTGTATCCAGGTTGAAAAAGGTAATGAAGGTGGGTGCCAGGAAAACTGTTAAGAAGATATTCCGAGAAAATATATTTCTTTGCGAACAGATTTTTTATCCAGAGTAGACTGCTTGCAAATTTTTGTAATAGGAAAAACTTTATATGTACTTGATTGGCGCGTATGCAAAATAACTTCCGAAGATAACAACTTTTTGATGTTATAAGTGAAAAACTGAACTGGCTACGAGATAATAAAATTTCTATGGATTTTATTCTCCACCAGCTTTACAACCCTCACTTGAATTCTGTTATTCCTTTTTGGCATTGTAACATCTTGCTGACTAGTGAAGTTATGCTCTCAGCGTTATGGATCTGAGTTATTGGATATTGAATAAAAATGAGGATGTGAAATGTTGCTGGTTCTGTGAAAAGTTTCATTAGAGAAACAGTAGGTTACCATTAAAGTATAATGCCATTAAAGTATCACCGTGTCTATGCCACGGTGAATACAATAAATAAAAGACTTTGTCCCAAAAATGTATTAACAAATACTACTTTCAATGTGAGTGAAATTTTCAATAATCCTGTCAAACTATTCATGACTAATAATGATGCTGACGTGAAATAAATAAACTTGTGACGTGATCAGTCAGAAAGCATTTTGGTTGAATAATTTAAAGGAGTTATAATGAATTTTTCGTAAAAATTTCAGAATATATAAATTTTTCTTAACAAAAAACAAGTAACCTGCCATATTGCTTGATAAAAATAGGAATGCTGTATGAGATTTAATGGACTTCAAGGTCTGTGTTTTATCATTTTCATAGATATTTCAACATCTACTTTCGACTGAATATTGCAATATATGTAACTGATTCCAATTAATTCATTGTCAATGTAATTCATTGTTAGTCCAAGCTATTTTCAGATAATTGCCTAAGTGTTGCCCAGGATTTGATGTAGTGCATGCCTATTCATTTTGAATATCCGAAGTTTGAAATTAAGTTCATTAGAAACAACATTAAATCAATCTATGATAAACCATATAAGGAATTCCTGAGCTATTAAAATACACCGAATAAACGTAACAGCATTATAGTGTACACCTCGAGTATTTCTCTTAAAAATTCAGGATACTAATAAACACCCTGAATTAAAAAACAAATGAATCCATGAGTTTTTCATTATCCGTCTAGTCCTTATTTTTCATCTACTCGTATGTGTAGTCTTCAGCACGATGTAGTCATTTCCTTGATTTTTTGCTGACCTTTTTTTAGTACTATCGAAAAGTTACGATGGTCAGATCGAATTTTTATCTGAAACCTCGGCCTAGGTTGTTTTTGAAGAATGTCTGTCCTGTATCTGAATGCAGCGCCAAGAAGGAGAACCCTGAGGATCAGTTTGAACGTTGCTCATCCTGTTTCGAGCCATGGTTTTGTTGGATTATTGTTTGGAAACTGAGGTTTTGTAGTGTGGCAACTGATGAAATACGGTGTACTGGAAAACTGTGAATTGCAAAACCGGAAACATAGTTCATTTCGTCCTTTTTAAGTCCTGAGTCGGGTCACTAATATACTTTGAATTGTTCAGACTGGTTTGAGTTCAATGATGTTACCTGCAACTTGAAGGCAAATACGCCACATTTGGAATATTGAGGTTGTTAATTTTCATTTCAATATTTTTACAATTTTTATATTCAGGTATTTCTATTCAATAAATAAAATTCCAAAGAGTCAAAGAGATAGGAAATGGAACTTTAAGTGACACTTTGATGCTACTTTATATATAAAATATTTTACGAGACCATCTTTGATTATGAATTAGATAAATGTAGAATGCCAAGATCCTCAAGTGAAATATGAAAATATAATAAATATATAAGTTCAAGTCACAGCCATATTATTCATTCATTAAATGTTTTTTTTGCAGTGCAAATCAAAAGTCACCCTCACGCTGGCTTTCTTTTTGAAGATCCAATACCCACTCATTATCGCTCGATACGAACTATGCATTCATTCATTTTGTGCTGCGCAATCCGTCATTAATTTTCCTTCTCCACATGAACCCAGCGATAATCTAAATTGGTTTTGTTTACATACCATCGTCATAGTGAAACCTTTTAGTTACCAACGCAACGTTTAGATCTAATATCAGCAATTAACAAGAGAGAGAAAAGTTATAGAGCTGTTTTGATAGTTTTATCGATGGGTTTAATCGACTGGTAATCTTCAAAGGCATTTTCACGTTGTAGTAACATCAGCGTACCAAAATGCTTTTATGAAAGGGTATATTGTGAAAAATCTCTTAGTTCAAATCTCGATAGTATATTCAAACTAGAAATCAATACATTTTTGATTACTGAATATAGGTGGGGGTATTCGAAAAACAATTGAAAACTAGCTTTGAAGTCAATTCAACCTCTCAATTCGAGTAATTTTCCCAATGGGTTTCTTGACACAACTTTCTTCTGATAATTCGAATTTTTTTTGTGCAATAATCGTTTGATAGGCTCATTAGTCCATCCAAAAGTTTTATAGAAATTACTATTCCACTTGAAAAACTTATTTATTGTTACCTATTCAATTTTATAATTACACTTTCTTACCTTAGTAATTTTTCGATAGAGCATTCAAAATTAATTTCATTTCTTCAATTTCACAACACCAACGTAAAAATGAAAATTATAATAGAGAACTTTATACAGTGCGGACATAAATAGTCCTTCCCCCTCTTACGATGTGACAGGATTTCGAGGTGGTCGAACAAAATATTATGTTCAGTACTTTTTGGTAACAAATTATGAACAAGTCTGAGCAAACTATTGTATAGGGAAACACGTTTTCTGAACTGTTCAGCAAAAATCTCACAAAAGGTGTTTTTTTTTTAGTTACTGTATTAGGAGCTGTCTGACTTGTCCATTTCTTCCTTGTCTCCAGAAAACACTGTAGCCTCTTAGGCTTATTGCGTTTATTCTCCCATCTTTTCATGACACCCATTCCATCAGTCTTGTACCCTGTACTAGTTTATACAGGTTCCGTCTTGGATGTTTGTCATATTGCTAGTTTAATATTTAGTATTTCGTCAAAGTT
>WOGR01001295.1:0-20435 GCA_015342045.1 Leptinotarsa lineolata | reverse complement strand
GCAGTATAATCATTAATAAAATAATTGCACAAGATAGTCTGATAGATTGTACCAGAAAAATGATAATATAGATTCAACTAATATTATACCATCTGATATAAACAAAAATATGGGGTTGCCTAAAGAGTTGGAAATATTTGTGGGGGCCAAGGTGATGTTGCGATACAATGTTGATGTGTCTAAGGGTTTAGTGAATGGTGTCATCGGTCATATTATAGAAATTATATGGCCCTGTTTCCGGAGAGCACAAATTTATGACGCGGACATTTCATCAGTCCGTATCGACTTTGGCAAAGATGGGATCCACGTTATTCAACCGAAATCTGTGCAATTTCCAGCTAAATTCATCTATGGTACAACTTTTAAAACAAGCTTTCATTTAAATGCCCTGAAAAAATAAAAATAAAATTTTGAATCGCGATGCCTGGAAGAAATCTCTACAAATTCAGTCAGATGAAATTTAAATTAAAAAAATTCTGACAGATCAACTAGGTACTGTAATAAATTTCAAACCCGATAAATCCTATGTATGCAAAAAAATTATTCAAGGTTGAAGTTCCACATTTTAAGCATTCACGACGCTTTTACTTGATTACAAACATTATGAATTGCTTACAAATTTAGTACGTGCCTACTCCATTACAAAATTTTAATCACGAATTGAAATTATAGCGACAAGCTTTTATTATAGTTTCAATTCTGTGGAGTCATAAATGAATGTGGTTGATATTTTTTAAAATTTTATTTTGATCTTTTCAGGGCACCTAAATAAAAGCTCGTTTCAAAAGTTTTTCATCATTATTTTATATTGACGTTTCAATTGTATAATAGTAACAGTCTGTTCCCATTTATCCTGAATTCAACCGTGAATGCCTATGTTCTCAAATTCATTCATTGATTCAAATATTTATTTTTATCGTAACATATTGTTGATAAAATATCATTTCAAATCCCTGGACGAATCTCTCCGTATTTTTCCAGCTACTGGAAAAACCAATTCAATTCCAGAATTCGGCGTGACCCTTCAATCATCTGCTGTAGATATGGCAATCCCATTCGAAGCTCCAGTAGACCCCTCTGAGATGCTTCATCAGCGGAATATTCTTGGATGGGTTGATAATCACACCCGAAAAGTGTCGACTTTCTTTCAATTTTCGCACGTACTTCAGGATAAATCATCCTGACGAGAGCTGCTGCTCTAACAACTAATAACGACAGAATATTGCATTTCCGTCGACGTAACAATTAATAAGAGCTATTATTTTTCTTTAGAAAAAACTCGGGTTTCGATATAGCTGGCATTGGCGTGGCTCTGGAATATTAGTAATGTTATATTGCTGGCATATAGATTAATTACGGAATATTTTCAAACGTTGACTTAATTCATGACCGCAACTCGCAAGGATTTATTCACACTCGACCAAATAAACCCAATTTCTCAACGAAGCCGGTTCGTTTATATGGTGAGTAATCTTACAGGTCAGACGGTAAGACTGCGGCTCTGTCAATCTCTGAAAATCTGATTCGGTCCGCAGCGGGGCAGGCACAAAGTATGTGCTCTGCTATTTCATCATTTTCCAAACAATGACGATACTCACTATCTTCCGAGAGTCCAAGTCTCTAGATATGATGATTCAGACGACAGTGGCCTGTGAGAAGGCCTGTTAGACATCGTAGTTCATCCCTACTGTAGTCCAACTGTAGGGTTTCAAGCTTCAAGGGGTGAATGAACGCCTTGGTGTGAGTTAATCCTGGAAGATTTTGCCAGAAGTCCACAGATCTTCTTGCCATCCTGGTGTTCAATGTTTGTTTGGCAAAACCTAAAGTGATGCCAATGACATGACAATGATGTTTGTAATTTGATTTCTGACACATCAAAATTCTGTAATACTCATTAGTGGAATCCATTATTCAACATGGAATTATTGACTGGAAGGGTATTCGTACATGTCACCTAAAAAAGAAGTAGTGCAGAAGAGATTCATAAAAATAATTTACTTGAACCCAAACCTCACTCAGCCGAACGACTTCATCAGAAACTGTTTGGTACGGCAATACTTTTGCACGCATGATATCGAGCGAATAGATCGAATCTTTCACAACGAAGACGTTATGCAATTAGAATACAGAATCGATCCACTAGAGATGTAGAAGGAATCGCACGAGAGGAGCGCCGTGTTCAGTGTTGCCAGGTACATTCCAGTACATTGCAGTAGATCTCCTATTTTAGTCCTCGTAATACCGCTCTACTGTTTGAGAGTGTGAATTTATTCATGACTCAGTTTTCATAATTCAATAATATTTAAATAGTGGAAACCAACATGTGCTTGATCCGACTTCGGGTTTTACAAACTCAATATAAAAAAGTTATTATAATTCAACTGATAACTTAGAACAATTTTTTAGGGTTTTTCTTATTGTAAAAAAAAACGTACGCGTCACCTGAAGAATAATGCCCTGGATTATAGCCGTTGTTTCATCCATTCCAATGTTATTTTTTGTTACGTTGATTGTTGAAAACATTTTTTGAATTCGATGTCAATTATTTCGACTGGAGATATCTATGAATATCGCTCCAATGTGGTATTCTTCGCCCAGGTTGGAAGCTTCTGTCGCATAGTCTACTACCTTCAGGACTTGTAGCTCTGTTGAGTGTAGGAGAATCTGAGGCAGTCGATTTCGCGTCGCTCACAATATGTGTCGTGACTTGGACCTGCACCCGTACAAAATTCAACTGACCCAGGAACTGGGTCAGTTGAATTTTGACGACGTGTGTTATCTGAATGGGCTCTGTAGCACTTGGTAACTAACCCTACTTTTGAGACCAATTTCTGGATGAATGTGTACGTGAACCAACATAATTGTCGAATTTGGGACGATACCAATCCACATGAGATTCAAGAGCGTCCGATGCATTCCGAAAGAGCCAACAACGTTGGCTAGCTCTTCACTGTGAACGGCAAGCTCTATAAGTTAATGACTACCAACTTCTTTAGGCCTGAATTGGATGATCTGGACACCAGCGACATTTAGTTTCCATGGGATGCCGCTACCTGCCACATAGTTCATGCCACATTGGACATTCTAAACGATCAATTCAATCTGGCCAACAAGATCGTGTGATTTGACCCTGTTAGACTTTTTCTTGTGGGGTTTCTTAAGTCGCAGGTGTATGCGAATAATCCACGAACCACAATGGTCCTTAAAGCCATAATAACCCATGCTATTGGTCAAATTCGGCCTGATTCATGCGCCATTTTGTAAATTTTTGTGGAATTTATAATCACCATTTTCGAGAGAGAAATGGTCAAAAGTCGAAACTGAAACGTCATTGCTTTGAAAAGCAAAAAGTGTTGACGAAAGGAAATGAAAATATATTACCATTTCTGATGAGTATTTCTAATAATAATTTTCCTACACTTCAATCCTAAAACAACATTTTTCTCTCAAATATTTTCGTGATTTCCAGTTTTTGTATTAATCTTAAACGAAATAAAATCAAATAACTGTAAATTCGAAAATAATAATTCATTCATTTTCATTATAGAAAACTATTCAGTGGAATTTGTACAAATATGCTATTTTCCTGTTCATATAGAGCTACAATTTATAAAATTTGTGTTTACATACACAGTCCGCCTCATTACTTTTCAATGTTATCAATATTTATTGACACCGTGGTCGGAACGAGCATGAAAACCAATGTTTTATTCATTGATTGATTATGTTCGACAATCGATAGAGTCTCATCACTCAGAGATACTGAGTTGTATCGTAACATGCTCCCATTTCGAGCACGAACGTATTAAGTTTTTACTGCATCGAGAAGTAATTGCGGCATTTTTGTTCTAATAAAGCAGACAGATCCAGATGTTTACGACTCTGATGGGATTGATATCTCGTTGTAAGGCGATGGTTTTTTTGCGGTATATGGTCGCATAAAACAATGAAAGATGTGTCGGGAAACTGATTGAATTTTTTATTTGTGGCACAAAATAAAAGTCTCTAGATTGGCGAATGCGCAAGGTTAGATTTATTTGCAAAATTACCGGATGGGTTTATAATTCCCTCTTATTGATATAATCAGTAATGTACATGACAAATTGAGGTTCGGGTAATATTCGACCATTTTTAGTTGAATATTTCATCATAGTATCAGAAAAGCCGTGTTAGTAATCACATGTTGAAAGATGAGACCTCGTTAGTTCTTAGCTCGCATAAGTTGAAACTTTTGAGAGTTGCCGTTCGTAGGGGGATGACACCTGATTAACGGAAAACATATTTTAAGCAGATTCTCAAACTGATTCGTCTTTAAAGACTAGAAAGTATAGGAAGTATGGGCCATACAGGCTGATTTACGGTTGATGGCACATTAGACGTTTCTGATGAACCAGACAACGGATCATTTCGAAAATCAAAGGAGAGCACATTCGGACATTCTCTACCCAACTAATATATTTTCGACAATGCGGTGCTGCCACTTCCATTAGAAAGTAGTAGCAACTTTGATTTTCCAAATAGAACACCCTGTATATTTTATTATTTTTTGAATCTACAACAATTACCCTATAACTGATCTTGATATTTCCCTATACCCATCTGTTGCCGTTTTCGGTAATCGGTTAATCACGATTAAAGATAACAAAATCCTGGCTGGTAGTTCATTTCAAATCTTGAACATGTCTGCAACTTTTCCCTAAGTGAAAAACAACGAACTCTGTTAGCAGTCGAGTACGTATCTTGGAACTACTCGAATCTGAGGAAACTAATATACAGTGTGTAAAAGCCAAATGGAATGACTCCATTATTTCGGTTACCGCACATATTTAAAAAAATTCTTGAAACACATTAAATTGGAATTATATTTTGACATTCTTCAACGTAAAAATGCCACACCTTCGATTGACAGGTACAACCCCCAATGTTTTAAATGGGAAGTATAGGTTTGTGATATATCGTTTGAAAGGTCTCTCCTCTCCATTATCTGTGAAAAAATGTTATCGCTTTCAAGTTTATTGCAACAACTCAGATAAAATATATTGAAATCATGTGGTTACCGACATTCGATAAAATACACTCAAAAACTAAAATGTAATGTAAAACGTAATAAAGTGTAGAATACGAAGAAGAACTATGGATGTTAACGCAGAAGATGTTCAAAATGTTGCCAAACCTTGGCAACATTCTAATCTCAAATGAAACTGTCTTCTAACATTATTCAACTTATCGGGAGTGACCGACCTAATCGCAAGCGTTATTCGTTCTTTCAAGTATTTCAAATCTGAAGAAATCTAATGATGAAAGATCAGGTGATCGCGCTTGAAATTCAATCGATCCTCGCCTCCCTATCCACCGTTTGGAAAATGTTGTATCGAGGTATTCAAATTGCCTTCAATGGAAAAGGGACCAATGATATGGTTTTCTACAATCCCTGTTCGAACATTAACCTTTTGAGGGTACTGCGTGCGTTTTTCTTCCATTCAGTGAGGATTTTTCGTTGACCAGTAGTGGCAATTTTGCCGATTAGCATGATCGTTAAGAGAAAAAGTACACTCATCAGCAGACATAACGTCTTCTAATTGAATGATATTCAACATGTCCATAATTTGCTCATAAAAATAAGTTCTTCTATCAAAATTGTTTTCCATGAGCTCCTGTGTAGGTATCATTTCATAGGGATGCATGTTGTTTTCTTTTAATATGTTTATTATCGATGTATGGGTAACATTGGTAGGAATATAGTAGTTTTGTGGAATACGGTTTTTTTCTGAATATGGTTTTTATGATGAAAATTTGTATGATATGTATAGGACATGAGTTGTTAACGAAGGCTCCTCCCCATATTATAATACTGAATCTTAGATTGGATTCTACTAGGGAAGTATAGAGCATTAGTAGGTTTTTGCGTGATAGGATATCTCTTAAGGTATAAAATCTGTGCTCTTAGTCGTTCATTTACATTCGAGATGTGCTCGGTCTAATGAATGTGCTGATCCAGAGTCACTGCTAGGTTTTTTAATGATGAAACTTGATCTATTTCTGGGCAGGTACATGTATTTGTTTGCGTACAAATTGCGTATTCACCGTAGATGTAAAAGTTGTGGATTAAAACGTTCAGGGTGAGTAGTTTATGGTCCAGCCAAATTTGCAAATTTTTAGAACTCTTTCTGCGGTTGATTTTATTTCTTTCCAGATTGTGCCTGCTAGTATCAAGACTGTGTCATGGCATAGCATATTATGTTGGACGATAAGTCTCGTATTTGAACTATATTATTCATATAAACAAAAAAAAGAAGTGGCCCCAGAATAGTCCCTTGTGGTACACCCATTTTGACAGTAAACTCTGAGCTCACTTCTCTTTCAACCTCTACTTTTTGTGTTCTGTATTTCAAATAGTTCAGCATCAGGTCCAATGAAATACCTCAAATTGCGTAGTATTGTAATTTTTTGAAAGGATATTATGTGAGACCGTGTCGAAAGCCTTATCAAGGCCAAGAAAAATAGCCAGACATTTTGATGATTCGTCTAACGCTCGCACTGTTTTTTCGAGGAAATCAGCTATGGCATTTTCAGTACTAGATTGTTTAATGAAAGCGTACTGCCTATCAGTTATAATTTTGTGCATGTTGAAAGAATAAAGCAGCCTGTTTTTCAAAGCGTGTTCAAATATTTTAGCAAAATAGTTGTTGATAAGTAGGTTTACCCAAAAGTATTTATTTTTTGGAGTCATAGACAATATAAACAAAACTATAATTAAACGAAATGAGAATAACAGATTAATTCAAGTTATCAAGTCTGTCCGGCCTCCCGAGACGCATAATTGTGAAACATCACGTACAATTTTGGATATGAATAAATGTGAAATTGAGCAATCTGAAATATTTGCTACCAAGAATGAAATTCAATCTATAGATTCCCGTCCGTTATTAGTGGATATCTGAAAAACCTCTAGTAACCCATTTTAGCTAAAGAATCATGTACAGGAAAATGATGACCGGTTTTAGACCTTGACGCCTATAAATTATTTATACCACATTGTTTGCGTGGTCAAATTTCAGATTTCAGAAGAAGCCGATTGCTAACTGCGATTACAGTTGTGGCCGTGTTACATAATTTTGCTATACCACTTCTGTTTTACTGCTCCATACTTCACAAACGTTGCTATATTCTTTACATCTCCCCTGTGATGATGCAGAAGGTTCAACAGACTTTTTTCTCAGTAGACTTTATACACTTACCAAAAATTTTTTTTCAGTAAATACAGGTCTGAAGAAGCCATTGTATGGCGAAACACGTGTTGCCTTTTTGTAAAGCTGTTCAATGAAAATCTCACAATAAAGTGTTCCTTGAAACATTATTTTATTTGTGATTTTATCGTTTGGAAATACATTGAATTGAAATCATTAGAGCTGGTGATACATTCAATTCTTTGGTTTCATAACAATTCTTGTCCTTGGAGTTCGAAAGGAATGGAAGAAAATGTGAACTACTCAAGGTTAACATTTTTTGCTTTCTGTAGCCTGCATCCACTTAGGCAATTTTCTAGCGAGATGATTGAAAATGCGTTTATGATTTGAATTTATATAGCTCTCAGTTGAAAATATTCCAAGATAAACTAACCTGACTTTGTTGTTGGTCCAAGAAAACATCCTTTTAATTGTTTCATCGGAATTATTGTTGTTGTGAGCAGAAGCTGCAACAGAAACATCTTCAACAGCACTCATTGCGAAATATTTTCAATTTTCCCGAAACACTGAAAAACACTAGTCAAATTCTGAGGCTAGACCATGTCGCAACTATGGATATAAATGTGAGAGTAGCACTCGAACTAACACACTTAAACTGATGGATTCAGAATCAATATGAACTCATCAATTTTATATTCATCCACAGAGTAAACGCACTGTACCAGCAATTCCGTACGATTTTTCACGGGGTTGTTTGAATTTCGTTCACGAACCTTGAAACTTCCGATTTTCTTCGGCCGCTACTAAGTCGCTTTCGGTCGCGATAATAGAAAGTGAAACCAGAATAAGACGCCTTTCTACAGCTCTATTGGTTGTTGCGGATGTCGAGTATACGTACGTTATTTGAAGTGAAAAGAAAGTTAGCAACGCGCCGACAGAGAGGGAAATGCTTTTGGTTTCAATCAGATGTTTAATGCATCGAACTGATATAACTGCAAACGTAATCGAAAATGTATGTGAGCCACACGTACGATGTTTATATTTTCCTGTCGTTCGCTAATAGTAGTTACAACACAATTGTTATATTTGTTAATTGAAATGGCCTTTTGCGCTAAAAATTATTCAAATTGATACATTATCACCGATACTTATCATAGACGTGTACGATAGATATCATCTTGGGTATGTTTCAAATAACGAAATAATGTTTCAATGACCTTTTTGCATTTTTTATTCGTAATCTGAAAAAATTAATAAAAATGGTAATGGAGATTATTAAACCGGTATAGTTCAAGTAAACGACATAGTGCAACCTTACCTTCCAACAGCTCCCCTTTAATAATATAGTTAGGGAGCAAACTAATTTCATTATTCAATGATCATTTCTGATTATATAAGAATCAAAATAACTAAATAAATAACTATATAATAAATATTTCGTTTATATAGATGAGTGGGAAAGTAGGGATTCAAATAACAGGGTGATAATTGAAAATACTTCTGAATACTTCTTACTCACATATATGTACAATCGATGGCTTCAAAAACAATTCACTAACTTTCTTCGAAAGCTTCTGATCATTCCTCTTCCATATTCTCTGTTTCACTATCACTGTTGTCATTTAAATCAACAATGAATTTATTTCCACCATTAATATGGAAGTGTCCAATCTCCATATAGTTTTTTCAACTGAAATTACTTTCTTAATCTTTTCCTGCCAGTCTCCTTCGGTAATATTCTTCAATTGGCTCTATTACCTTCTTATTAAATTTTGGAAAATTATTTTTACGCCTGATGCTTTATTTCAATTTTCCCCAAATCAACTCAGTGGGATTGAAAACACAAAAATAAGGGAGAAGTCTCAGTATAGTGTGTCCATACTTTTCAGCAATACTCTCCAGGGCATATTACAAAAGTCAGTAATATATCAATTACTGATGAAGAGCTTAAATGGCTAAATATGTACAATAGGAGACGTCATCATATAGCTTGTCAGTATCATAATATATTTAAATTAAAAACTTCATCTTATCTACATGAAAAACTCTCTTATAGAACTGACATACATAATTTGAATATTCGTAAACAAATCATTCTTACTGTACCATCACACTGTGAAGAAATATACAAACGGTTCTTTTCCTACAATATGGCAGTCTGCATAAATAATTTGCATAAACTGGATGGATTATACCTACAACTATCGCCGTTGGTATTCAAATCCAAATTTAAAAACTACCTACTAAGTATTCAGTGAAGTTCTCAAAAATTGCTCTGCTCTCTCTCTCTCTCACCCTTACCTTCTTATTCTTTGCTTTCCTCTCTTTCTCTTTATTTACTTATCTTTACTCATTTAGTTTTGTTAATGTATTGCTATATGTTAAAACTGTAAATATCTCTTTGGCATTGGTGGAAGAACAGAAACTGTTATCTGAACCAATACGTTCAGCCATTTATTCATCAGAATATCATTCAATAGCACCACCAATACTGTATATTCCTCTGTTTGTTTTCGATGGGTAATAAATGTATTATTATTATTATTATATTTGTATTATTATTATCTACATTCATTATAGTTTATAAACTCACATTCTTTATTTTCACATTATATATTTTACATCCTACATTTTTATATAGACCTAATCAAATTCTTACATTTCACATCTAACATTTTATATTTTATAGTTAATTTTTCTCACATGATATATTCTTCTACGCGAAAAGTTCCTTATTCACTTTCACTCATTATTGTATTTTAAATATTGTGTTGAATAAAGTTATTATATCATTATTATTTCAGTACGTATTGAGAAGCTACATTATTTTCCATCATTTCTGTCGACATACTTGAATATTCAATTAAATCAATAAACCTGCCGCGAATTTGCGAGATTGTCAACTCAAAGATATTATCATCATGATACTTTTTTGCACACTCAAAAAATACAATGTATATATCAATTCTGTTCACTCACCAGAAACTTCACCCAGAGAAAATTCAACCGCGATTATTAATAATTGTGCGTTAAAAAACATGTTCGACAGCATATTACCGAATTGACACAAGAATGTTCAGAAAAATAGAATACATTTCTATCAGCTCGTTCAGCGGTCATTAACTATACAAAATATTTTCGTCAAGGCAAGTTAGTATCTATTAAGAACTTTCAACATAGATTGAACAGTGTTTCCTATATCCTATACTGGGTGAGGTTTTTTTGTCATTTCGAGTATTGTTGCAACCTCCAAGCTACCGAAAATGCAGGTAATCTCATACTAATACACGATATTTTGTGTTAATTTTTTCAATGTGTTTATATACTTATTTCAGTAAAAAATGTATCCACCACCAGAACAGTGAGAAAGGTGCTAGTTTTTCTTTGAAGTATTTTTTCAAAAACTGATTTCCCTGTTTTTTGAAAAGATGCCTTTTTTGGCAACAGACATAAAGTCTGTCGATATAAATTTCTTGATAATGAAAAAAACAAAGCAAACTCAATAGACTGCTCTATCAGAAGTGGGTTTCAGTGTAGACAAGGCTAAACCAGATACAGTCATCTTCCATTCTGTGCTTGCGGCATCTTAATCCTATGATTATGTGACTATCGCAGTAGAGGACATTGATATTCTTGTCATCCTCACGGCATCATGAAGGAATGATCAATCATATTTTTCTTCAGGTTTTATATATGGCGACGTCATTGCAGAGAATTTGCTATTTCTTCATGCTTTTTCAGAATGCGACACAACACCAGCAGCTTATAACATACGCAAACTTGAAGTCATCAAAATTCTATAGAAACATCCTGAGAGCTAGCGGAACAGCATTATTTCCCAATAAGAAATTCGAGACATATCTGCTGACTCTCAGTGGGAATAAAGATGATTCTCTGGACAGCGTGAGATACAAACGATTCGCGAAGTCAGTAACCAAAAATACATTTAACCTATCATTACTTTCTCCAACACAATAAGCAGCCCGTTTCCACAGTCTCTGAGTTCATCATCATGTCCAGTTGTAACTCGACAAAATCTGTGATCCTGAAGACTGGGACTGGAAAAGCATGAAAAAATTTGGTTATCATTGCGAACTTCCAAACCTCCAGCACCCCCCGAACTTCTGAAATTAACTTTCTGCGAATGCAAGGAAAACTGTGGGAGTATGTGTGATTGCCGGAAAGCAGGCTTCAAATGCTCTGCAGTGTGCCTCAATTGTGATGAAACCTGCAGTAGTATCATGGAAATATCGAATTTTATCGAAGAAAATAAATTCGAAGATCAATTATCCACAGTGACGCCAATTGTAACTCCCGTTATTCCGCAAACATTCACCTCCGATATTCAATCAGTTCCTGAACCGTAGCCTGGACCATCAAACAAAATAAAAACATAATAGCTGGAAAACAAATTTTCAAATATATAATCATGCACGATATTATATCGCCTAGAAATTGTCCGTTAATTTCATGTGGGCCAACTGGCCCACATGAAAAATGCACCTCCAGACTTTACCTCATAGATGGTTGTGAAAAGGATCGATAATAAATCAATAACAACATAGAAGTGTTGAGAAAATGATAAGTCATATGAATAAAAGAATATATAAAAGAAAACTAAGCGCAGTAGTTAGTTCTTATCGTATTCTTACCACTATTCCAGAACTCGGTCATTTTCGGAGCGCTGTAAAACCCAAATGAATTATTGGAATGGAACAAATTTGTAACGAATTTTTTCATTGAAAAACCCTGTATGGGATTGCTCTGATGTCATTTTATTACAAAATAACCAGAAAAAATTCAAAACGCTCAAAAGAAAATAAGTTCAAAAATTTTTAGATGCTTTTGTTTATAATCTTTTTACTTTCCATTTTACGATAAAAAGTTATACGAATGGAGTTGTAGACCATTCAACTTGCTACAAATAATGTTTTTTGTAGGGTTGCTAGTTTACGAGATACAGCGAAAACCCTTTGCACCCCTTTTTCAAAGATGATGGTCGACGGAGAAGAGTTGTGACCCCACAAACTTGAACTTAGGCTTTCATCATTTATATCGGCATTCTTGAATATTTGATGAAATCAGTGAACCTGCTGCTTTAACTCAAGGATATTACGATCATGATGCTTATAACATCATGAACTGGCGGCATAACGATATTATTTGAATATCTTATGAAATTTCAGTGCGTTTGGAAGGTAATCTCTTCAGTATTACGTATTAACTAGAAAAACTACACAGAAATATCCGGTAAGAACCGGGATCTTTCATGGATGTCCAATTGAAATCGTTTTACTGGGAGTTGATGAAATTTTTTCGAAATAAATTATTTTCTACTTACTTTCTCATGTGAAAAATGCTTTTGTACTGAATCGTGAAATGTAGTTCTACCAAAACAGCACAGTTTGATCAGATCTTTCAAATCAGTGAATAATCATACAGGAACAGCAAGAGTTTTTGATAATTTTCTCAAAGATAATTCAAAAAGTAGAGTTGATTTCTATAGATATTGAAATATTGAGATATTAGAGGAAAACAGTCGTTAAAAAATCCATCCAATCATCAGAAAAATAGTAGCTGAAGGAGTTTTCCAGTCTTTCTTCGTAGGTTGGGAAATTTTGAACAATCATTTCTTGGTATGTTAATTTTCTAAAATCTAATCTAAATATTGTTGTTTTCTGAAGTTCTCATTTGAATGCATTTTGGTGGATGCTGCCAATATTTATCAATTGATCAAGGTGTACAATGCCTTATATATTTTTAGAATTGGGGCAACTACACTTTGAAGATGAAGGGAGAGGGTAAAAGAGTTGAGAATTGATTTTTGGAGTGTGTACAAAATAGAAATCAACCTGTCCTATAGTTTTTTCCTGGGACATTTTCACCAACTGAATCAAATGATCGTTATCGAGCTTCGATAAATCCTGTAAATAATTCAGACGAAGCGCAATATAGTTATATCTTGAATATCAAGAACTGTTTTTCAATAATAATAACTTGATTACCTTGTGTGTTGTAGTCATCAACCTGGATTGAATTGAATATTTACATACTGAGTGGTGATTGAAAATTGGATTTCGTTGTGAGGGAGACAGAATTTGGTTATTTATTGTATATTGTATTTCCTATAATTATACGACTTCATATACGTTTTTTAGTCTGTTATAATTTTGGTTCACGTATTCTTTCAGTATTGATTTTATTTTAGGTTAATCAGGAATGACTCTGATTTCTCTAGGTTTGAGAATTTTGGATCAAAGTATGATAAAAATTTCTATGTGTGTTTGTCTACAGAGGGGAACATAACATTTGTTTTCTGCTCAAATTCAGTACGTGTAATGTGAGTATAACTTATTTGAGAGACAAAGGTATTTTCCATCCATATTAAGCATTGATAGGTGACTATGAAAGATAAATGAAAATCACGATGTTTGAACAGCTAATTTAATCATTCAAAATTCGATTTCTTACTAACAAAGTAATGGAGTGAATGCCTCACTGAGTAATAATAATGTCATTTGTCTGAATACGTCAGAAATATTTGATATTTCACCAAATTTAAAAGTAAATAACTGCTGTTTTACAAGGAACATTTCGAAAAATTCAAAATCTTGTTTCCCTTCTATTCTAAAACTCTAAGAACCCTGTTCTTCGAGCCAATAAAACACTTTCCTCAGTTTTCTTTATTATCCTTATCCACTACACGTTGTTTCCTGACTTGAGGAACGTATTTGTTCTGCAGCTGAGATGCAGGCATTTCCACAAGGATGTGCATCAAAAATCCACAGGAGAAAGACAAAATGGCGTCGTAAATGAATGATGTGATCTGAAAAATATTCAATGATGTAAATCAACCATAATTTATTCCTTGTGGAAATATTTTGAAATCTCTCTAACTTCGAAAGTTTTGTTGTTACTTTCGAAAATTGAGAAGCAAATATTCTAGGAAATATATTTTTTGTGGAAAAGTCGATGTTTGACAACCTACCTTCATCTGAGAAATTAACAATATATCAGAAACAGCAAGAAAAATAAAGGAAATTGAAATGAAGAAATGTGAATGATTTTTGTTGAATTCCAAACAATATAACATGATGTTGTTTCAGAAGTTTTGTCCGTTTATATGAGTATACTTTAAATTGTGATATTTCAGTGAATACTCATTCAATTCAATTAAAATCAGCACCATTTGAATCCGTGCACTTTAGCAACGTAACACAAGTCAGTTAATTTTGTCAGCATAAAAATTGGGTACGATAAATATTTAGCCGAAGAAACGATTATTTTTTGAATAATTTATATATTGTTAATTTTTCTACAGGTTCTCCGATTTTTGGCAACGTATGTGACTATCAGATATCAATTCCTGAAGCGTTTCTGACCTTCACAACTCCATTTATACGATGAATGTCCTACACAAACGAAGTCATAATGCTTACCAATACGGAATCAGAAATGTACAGAGGCTGTTTGGCTGTTGCTGTTCTGTAGAACACTATTCCATAGTGCACAACATACGTACTATAGGTGAGGTTGCCCAGAATGAGTGCTGGTTTCCATTCGCATATTCTTTTAACAATTCCTGTAGAGTGAAAGAACTTATAAAAATAGATTTCAATATTTAATATAACAATTTTTAAAAGGAGAATCCATGAACTGAATAATTCTTCTCCTGAATTGATCCTTCATTTGTTATTACTGATCAGTTTGGCATAGTTGGAGGAGAAAGAAAATAACAATCACCATTGAATGCTAAAGAGGAGAGCATTAAAAAAACCCTGCCGGTGAGGTGACACCATTAGAGGTAATAATCCTCCCAGATAACAGCCGGAGCATAAAATGTGTGTAAACTTGCCGAAAAAAAAAATAACACTGACTGTTATTGACACCAATTGACAACCTTGATACCGTGAGCCTTGTTACCGTAATGCGAGGCTCTGGGCCTTCCCCTTGCTTGCTTCATAGATATTGAAGTAGCCAAAGAAGCTGACGATGAGTCTACATAGAAGATCGATATCGACTAAACGACCTTAACTTTCTCTCTGTAACGTCGGATCAAGAGCAAAAACTTCTCAGTTTCCCAATCCTTGATCCTGCTAATTAGCCCAGTAGGCTAGGTGGTGCAACCGAGAAACTGCTTTGCCTCACATGAAATTTTCGAGCAGCAGAAGCTGATTCTGAATCAAAAGAAAAAACGAACGCCTTTCGAGCAGATAAGCAAACGCTTACGCTCAAAAGATGGTCCACCTACCAGAGAAAAAACAAACGCCTATCGAGCAGATTAGCAAACGCCTACGCTCAAACGATGGTTCACCCAAACCAGAGACGAAAAAGCTCTCCAAGGTTAAATATGAATGTCATACATAGCTGAATCTCAGATGTCCTATAAGGTTTACTGTGGCAGTCATGGCTGCTTTCGAGGATGTTCCAGAAGAAAGCCCACTGGCACCAGAGATTCCAGAGCTCAACATTTCGGCCTGGAGGGTTACCTGGATAGACCTACATACATAACTAACCCAAAAATCATATTTTCATTGTTTCATGGTGATGAGAATGTTGGCACAAAGGTTTTATGTTCGAAATTGTGATCCTGAAAACTCACATACTCTTTGCTGAAGATTCTGAATGACAGTAAAAACTCTCAATGATTAGTTCAATAATGATAATGGGTAGAAACAGAAGATCAAATACTATTCCTAATAATCTATTGGAGAAATGAATATTTTCATAGCCATCTCAAAACTTGCTGAAGATTTACAAACTCCTCCGTGATTCATGCTGAATTGTACTAGTATAGTGCATAATTTTATGCAAACCTCCATACTATACCGATTGCTAGTAGGTGACTGAATCATAATGTATAGAGGTGATAGTATGATAGTATACTTTCACTATAGTGATAGTATACTTTCACTATCACCTGTTGTGCTAACTCTTAAATCTCAAACAAATGAAGCGGTTGACATCAAATACAGATTCCGTTATAGAATTGGATATAACAGAATCCAAACTGGTAGACCATGTTCGAAAGGAACATATACCACAAATGTTTCGGATGCCACTGCGGCAGACATCTTCAGTGGTATAATCGTTGCCTGCGAGGACGAAAGTAGTATTTCGAAGTCACACATTCATATAAACATTTATTTCCCCTTTTATGAAAATAAAGTAAGAATATTTCCATGTCACAATTTTTTTCTATATAGGCATCATTTATGTTTCTTTTTTATCTCCCTTTCTCTCTCTTTTATTTTTGTTGTCAATCAGATACTCACCCCCTATTCCTTGGGACATTCCTAAAATACCAACTGCTATACCCACAGCGTATAACGGTTTCAGAATACCACTTAAGATGGCGCTGACGAATCTTGAATAATAATGAGAAGATGCGAGGACTACCACAACTGGCAATCCTAAGAATGCAAGCAAGCATATCATTTTAGATGACTGAAATAAAAATATGTCACTGAATTATTTTGTCATTGTACTGAAAGTAGTAGTTTCCGATGAACTTTTTCTTCAAGTTAATAAGTGAAACAAACTTCTGTGCATGGTCTACACATCTTTGCAAAGAGTTTTTATTATAATGATATATGACTGATAACCAGTCCGTGCAGAGCTTATTATCAAATCATCTGGAAATAGAACTTTTAACGGGTGATGATCAACTGTAGGTATTGCCAAATGTGCGCCAAACCAACTGACTATTATGAGACAAGTATAGCTGATGCACCAATCAATCTAATAATAACACTGATGATCTTCAAACATGATCAAACTCTGACAGAAGCACCAAACTCTTACGAAGGTTCGAAATAGATGAACACTTCAATATAGAAGACTACTATTATCATTTTCATGCAGTCATTATTCAGAGTGGTTCTGGCGTTGAATTTGGTCATTATTATGCTTTGGTCAAGGGCGAACGACTGTTTTAAGTTTGACGATAGTGTCGCTAAATTTTCTAGTGATATCTTGCATTTATTGGAGCCTCTGGAGACACCCTACATTTTTTTCAATGAAAGAGAGGACATTGGCAGATCAAGATCTTCAGATGATGTGGTGCTGCAGGTTTCTCCAGGTTTTCCTGCAACTCAAAAAGCAAATGCACCACTGGAATGAATGAAGTCACCCCGGAGTGCCATTTAATTTTTGTTGTTGTTTCGTAATTTCATAATTCGTATTACTTTTTAAAACTCCAGAAATCATATACAAAAACAGCCTTCCATTGGGAGATTCTCACTGAACAGTTCACAAAACTGTTACATGTGTTTCGCTATACAATAGCTTCCTCAGGCGTATTTATACTCACTGAATTTTTCATAGTTAGTACTTTACCAATTCGAATCATATGACCTTTCACTAACTTATTGACTGATATTGGTTATTTCAAAAATATCAAATGTTTTGAAGTCATGTGTTTTTGAAGTTCCATATCTCAATAAATATTCATTCTACTATGTCGACGTAGATATATACTGATTTTTGCAAAGTTTGTCCTCTATACATTGATGCTGTTAATTTTTTTCCAAACTTCAATTTTTTGCCTCTTTTCAGCATACAATTGTATGATGTCGTTAAACGATTTTCATCCAATTTTCCTGTACGAATTCAAATTGAAACAAAGTGTTACCAAAACAGACAGAAAAATCAATTAGGCGTCACCAAGGCGTTAGTGTTACCAAAACAGACAGAAAAATCACTTAGGCGTTTGGCAATGGCAGTGTTATTGAACGCACTGTTTGACGTTGGTGTGTAAAATTTCGTTAGCCTCGCAGATGAGCACTGAAGTGTTCGACCTATAGTAATCCTAGACGAAGATATGAGAACCCTGGTGGAGACTGACCCATCACAAATGCTGTGGGATGGCGAAAAAACTGCGGTTTTTGATGGTTCAAAACATATTGTGGGGGTTGAAAAGCCCAAGAAGTGTCTTCCCAACAATTTGAACGATTACCAGGAATTTTTAGGGTTTCGAGGTCTGTTATTTTATGATATTTCGCAACCAAAACATTCCTTTTTAGATCTAATCGTAACGTGTGATGAAATGTGGATAACAGTAGACGTTCAGGACAGTGGTACTTCACAAAGACAAAAACACACCAAAAACACCATGATCACTGTATGGTGGTTAGCGACTTCCTGCAACCAGGCAAAACCATCATTGCAGAGTCGTATTGTGATCGTTTTCGTATTGTTTGCGCTCAAACGATGATTCACCGAAACTAGAGGCAAAAAAGCCCTGCATGATTGAATCTAAGGCATCGTCAGGTGTAGCTGACGTATGAATATCCTCATATGAGAAGGTTGTCGCTGGTATCAAGGTGAGAATCTTGCACCCTTATTATCCGACTACCTCATTAACGGCTAATCAGCTGGAATCTCTTCAGGAGACTATTTTGTCGGCTGTAAAGGTTATTCCAGATGAAGGGCCGCAGGTACAATTCCAGAGCTGCGCTTTTCGGCCTGGATGGTTACAGGTAGCCTGTGAGGATCAGGGCAGTGCCGACTGGCTTGTAAGTGTAGTTAATACCCTTCAACCGTGGGAAGGCGCTTCTCTGAAGTGCGTCACAGGGGACCAACTCCAGAAGCCACACGTGTGTTGCTTACCTACCTGATGGAGGCAGTCATAGACTGACCTCCGATCAGGTCCTCACTAGAGTGAGGAATATTATCCACAGTCTGTCAATCTTGGAGAGGACTTTCCTCCACAAGGAAAAGACAGGCCCTGGTCAAACATTTCGCTATTGACGCTGTTGCTTACAAGCTTCTGCACCCAAGACGTGGTAGCCATCCGAATTTCCCTACCGGGCAGGAAGGGTAGGATGAATACTATCGCCTGCTCTACCTATACTACCTTCCGGGAGATTCGGATACAGTACCTCTTCTAGCTATTAGACTACAACAAAAGGAACTAACTTCAAATTGTAATGGGATATGACACCAATCACACTATAGGCGTGGGGCAGCACGAGTAATAACCATAGAGGTGAGTTACTCTCTGATTATATATTGGGGAAAGGGCTGTCTGTATTATTGAGTATTCGGAATCAACTTTTGTCAGCAGCAATAGGCAAGAGGTATTAGATTCAACCATCAGCTCACATTTTCTGAGCAACAAGATACATCACTTGACTGTACTTACTAAACCTTCTTTTTCAGACCACAGATATATTCTCTTCAATATTGAAACAGGTCTAAAGCCAGTAGTGGAATATCGTGACTCGAAGTCTACTGATTGGCACGGAAACTCCCACGGATTGAAACTCCCTTCAATCGCACTATAAGGACGGATTCATTACTATTCAGAATTGTGATGATATGGATACAGTGAAACAGTGATCTCATCCTATCATGAGAATTAAAAGAGATAATCATAACTCTTTTTGGTGGAACAAAAGCCTTGAAAAACTAAGAGAAGAAGTTCGACGACTATTCAATCGAGCTAAAGAGTAAGGTAACTGGGAGCTTTATAAAAGAACTCCAACGACATACAACAAGGAAATTAGAAGCAAAATGGGAGTTTTGGAAGAAGTTCTGTGAGAGTATCTCTGATGTACCTCGCAGCACAAGAATTCACAAGATTCTCTCCAGAGAGCCGACTGCTGCAATT
Organism: Leptinotarsa lineolata; assembly: GCA_015342045.1. Lineage (NCBI taxonomy): Eukaryota > Metazoa > Arthropoda > Insecta > Coleoptera > Chrysomelidae > Leptinotarsa > Leptinotarsa lineolata. The sequence goes on along the minus strand of WOGR01001295.1, from coordinate 635 downwards.
GGGTCGCTCAAACGACCCGATGGAACATTTATGACCCCTAGAAAAAAAAACGTTAGAACTTTTGATACGAAACCACTTTCCTGGGAGTCAGACTCTTGATAACAACAGATCTCCCCTCTTTGAGGGGGCCAAACGCCCAAAAAAGAGCGGGGTAATATTCTCCCTCCTGTGATTGCTCCTCATAGATATTCTGCTTGATTCCCTCGTAAGTAGATGAGTAGATCTGGACCTTGACAAGATGACCTTGTCATCTTGTCAAGGTCCATTTCGGAAAGGATAGCTTGTAAAATCCACCAAAGTACAATGGTTCACAGTTGGTACCAGAGAGAGCAGATGTCTATCAACCCCAGCAAAACTGTGATAATTCCTTCCACCAGGAAAAGAAAATTGGACGATTTCTTACCGCTTTCTCTCAATGGTGAGGTTATTCCATTCAGAACGGAGATGAAATATCTTGGCATTGTCCTTAATAAAAAACTCTGGAACGCTCACAGAGACAGGCTTGTCTGGCTATCTGTGATGCCATCAGTTCCTCATCATCAGCGACCATGGAGATCCTTCTAGAACTACCTCCTCTCCACATTTTTCTGGAGAGAGAGGCTAGATGAACTGCACATCGACAATTGCCCAAAGCA
>WOGR01001294.1:0-20443 GCA_015342045.1 Leptinotarsa lineolata | reverse complement strand
AGACGTGTTTCGAAGCACCGCGATCGTATTTTTTGAGCATTTCCTTCGACCAATCGACAGATTGACAAATTGTGTGGGATCCAACTCGAACAAATTTTTCTGATAGTCGAATGTTTATGCAATATTGAATGTATGCTAGTCCCTCTAATGTCTAAGGTTGTCTCAATCTCATGATAGGTCACATGACAATCTTGCAATATCAGTTCGCGCACAGAATCAATGGTTTTCGGAACAACAACTGATTTTGGACGACCTTCACGAAATTTGTCTTGGAGTGAACTACGACCACTATTGAGTTCACCATACCATTGATACACACTGGTCCTTGATGGAGCTTCATAGCCAAAAATTGAATTAAGGTCATCTTTGCACTGTTGCTGAGTTAATCAACGTCGAAAGTTATAAGAAATAATCGCACTAAAATGTTCACGATTTAATTCCATTTTTGGGCTGAGATGAATCTTTTAAGTTACTGTAAACAACACAAATAGCCCTTGTATGTCAAACGTTCTGAGTACGTATAACCTCAAAAATGTCCAACTTTACGATAGAGCTGTCAGTTGCCAGATTGCAACACTTCCTCAGCCAAGAAAACAAAACAATCTGTATTCTCTGACAAAATACCCATTTTTTCATCCAATCTTCAAACACTCAAAGGTAATGCCTCGAATGGACAAGCCATTTCTGAAAATCCCTAGAACCGAATCTACCTCAATTTTCATAAAATTTTCTGTGGATGACTCAAGTCCAATTAGTCTTAGCTCGGAAGATGGAGTAGGGGAGAAGCCCAGGTCATTTTATCTCGTCTTCGTCTAGGGGGCACACTCGTCTCACCCATAGGTATCTACTATCTAGAGAACAACCCCCAGTATGTGAAGTGTGTGATAGTCTTCAAAGTGTAAAACACCTATCACAACAAAAGACAAGATTATGGTTTCTCACCATCAATAAAGGACATATTAGCTTTCCTCAGGAAAATCAATTTGTTACATACTCTCTAAGTTTTTTCATGAACATGTATTATATCTACAAGTCGCTAATGACCCTAGAGGACGATGCGACTGCAAATAAATTTGAAAAAACATGAAGATCTCACAGTGAGAGGATATCCATTCATGAGAACCATTCTCTTCAACACGGCGCTGAGTCATTTCAGACGGAGTAAACCATCTGAATATGCCGAACAAACTCACTCGATTAACTGTATTTCAATCAAGTTTGAAAATTTTCCACTGACTCTTTCATCATGTATTAGTTTAGATCTATGTTGGTTTGTAGCATGGCCGGGATATCTCTCGTCGTCTGTGGCATCCTTTTGAGATGGATTTCTACTGGATTTCGTTTTCCAGGTGGCCTCGAAAACACTTAGTGTTTTCACCTATTTAGGGGCTTTTGATGCTTTATTGGGTCTTTTCAGGTATTGTGTTCACCGTCAGCATTTTTTGCAGCACGGAGAAGTTCTGCAACACGGTCTGCAACTGTTCGAGAGCCAAGAAGAGGCTGTCAACCGAGCTGGGATCGCTGCTACTTGTGGATTTCGTGGCCCTTGCGTATGAAACGCCACCACTGGTCTTCTAGGTACAGTGCTCGCCTATTTATTTTTGGGGTGCTCAGGGCAGCCTTGGTAGTTTGCAGGATGTTCTCCTTCAGAGTTGAAGCATTTCAGTGGGAAATGCTTTGGCCTTTTGCATTCCGTTGTGAGGTACCGGTCAGTACACTTCACACATGCCGGGATTGCCTTGCAATTTCTCTGGGAATGGCCAAACTTTTGAAATCGGTTACATTGTCCAATCTGAGTTAGGGGACTTTGGGGTTCGCTATTGACGCTGACTTCTTATATCCCCTTAACCTCATAAATGCGGTTTAGTTGCCTGAGCACTTGGACCAGAACAAGCGTGAGTGGCTTATTTTGGCATTTCATACGGGAAATTGATTTGATTTCAAAGCCATTATTCTTAAGGTCGTCTTCGATGTCCTTGATTTCAAAAATTCTGGTACTCTTTGGAAAACCACTCTCAGTGGTTTTTCTTCATTCACCATATATGTGTGGTATGGGATTTTTTCTGCATCCAATAATCTGGTCATTTTTCTATAACAATCCGAGTCGGTTAGCTGGATTTTGATGCCATCGTTTGTGTTTATAGCTTTAGTGAAAATAATGTTCTCTATAGCTGCAATTTCCTTAAATTTAATCCACCTATTCTACTGACGAATGATGATCGGTGGGACTTTCTTTACTTTTGGGGCTGTTGATTGCGCAGCATCATTCTCAGCATTGGGGTTTCCCATTGCCTCTGGGATCTCCATTTCAACTGGGCTTTGGTTATCTACATTTATCAGGGGGACAGTGTCGTTTTTTTCTACTTGTGTAGATTTTCTGGCACTGCATTCATTGGTCTTTTCTGATTTCTTGCCTTCGGGTACCTTCTTCGGTGCCTAGGGTTCAGCTCCAGACGGTACCTTAGCCTGCTTTTTTTGAGGCTCTATAAAAGATTCAGTATTGGCTGGGCGTTTTTTAGTTATAGACACCCCTTCGTCCTGGTTTAATTCATCATCTGAAAAACCAATCTCATCATCCTTGTTCGTCTCTACGCCAGAAGATTCATCATAGTATTCGGATCTTCCTTTTTCCGAATTTTTTTGGCATTTGCGAACGAGGTAGGTGTGCATATGTGCTGATTCTTGTAGAGAAATGCGGTGCACTTCAAATCAATTTTGACATAAACTGGAGCGAAAGCTTCTTGCTTTCGCTGGTAATCATTATTATTTCATTTATTACGGAATCAATCCTATGTATTCGTACATCTGTGGTTAGATTCACGAAAAATTTGAAACATTAAATTTTTAAAAATTTGGCGAAGGTTTGGTACCTGTGGCCACTTTCACTGACAGGGCTTTAACTTCTATACTCTGTGACGACTCGCACTCCCTTCTTCTCTGTCTGAACGTTAGAAATACTAACGACAGACTTCAACTGAATATCTTCCGAACAAATAAAATTGATTCCAACTTGTCATAAGCTCTATCTGCAGTTGATTCAGTCGGATGTACCACTGCGCCACCTGCAGACAAAGTCCAGAAGCAACTCACAAACACATACTCCGGGGTGGGAGTCAGGATGATAATCATATTCCGGAGATGTGCAAATGATATGCCCAAGTTCAGGTGTAAGCACCTCACCTCCTGTTACCTCCCCCTCCCGGTACTGACGAGGAGCTAGTACCCCGAAACTGGTCTATTGGTGGTCATCCCGACCAAGTGACCAATATCAGCTTTTCATATATCATAGGAAGTTACTTGTGACGATCTTCTGAATGGAAGTCGTTGCACAGGTGCCTGGTGGTCCTACTTAAGCTGCCTGCGCGGCATTAGGTGGGTTAATTGTTGTTTTTCGGTATGAGAGGCTAGTGTTGGATATTAAAAAGTCATTCAGAAAGTTCATAAACTCTGTAGTACTTTTACCACAGTTATACAACACACCTCAGGATCCTATTTACACCAATTTCAAAGTTTGAAATATACTCAAACTATGATTATACGCTGTCTGTTCAAAAATAAGGTCCCCTTCAAAGAAGTTTCCCTCAGATATAAGACACTTGTACCAGCGTTTTTTTAAATCTTCAAAGCAGTTCTGGTATGTCCTTGAACTCTCTTAGCGAGTCGGTTTTATCTCCTCAATTGTCGCAAAATACTATCCTTCCATAGGTCTCTTCAATCTTGAAAAAGTCACAGGGATCAAATCCGGTAAATACGGTGGCTGGGGCATGATTACGATGTTGTTTTCGGCCAAAAAATTACAAACACGCACGAGTGAGCAGATGCATTATCAAGACGTAAAAGCCTTGAATTGTTTTTCCACAATACCGGACGTTTTCTTCGAATTGCTTTCCACTAGCGGCGCACAACTACAATATAATACTCCTTATTAACCGTACAATTATGTATCAAGAACTCCTGATTCACTACGCCACGGTAATTGACGAAAACATTAAGCAAAACCTTAACATTTGATAGAGCTTGGCATACTTTTTTTGGTGTTGTCTCTCTTGGGCTCTTCCATGCTCATGCGATGGTTTTCTCAGTCAAAATTCATCAATTCAGTGTTTCAATAATACTCCTTAACAATTTTCTTCACTTTGTCAACATTTTCATCGGTTGTTGATGTGCTGGGGCATCCAAAGCGAGTATCGTCATTCTTCTCGACCTTCTGTGAAAAGCTTGTACCATCGGTAAACATTTTTATGAGTCGGAGTACAATCATCGTATGCCACTGTTGTCAACATTCAACTGTTTTTGAGAACACAATTTTATTTTTCACTCAAAATTTTATGCAATTTCTTTGTTTCATTTCTACGTTATCAGAAAATCTCCGAACACACAAAACACATTCAACTTTGAAGCCGTTCACCAAAATACTGAACATGCTGAAGAGCTGAAACTGTGAACATATGTTCGAAACGATGGTACCAACGTAAAAAAATCTCCAATCGAATTTACGTACCCCGCGAAAAAACATTCACCATATTTTCCGAAAACCTCATATACATATCATTATAGAATCAATCGAATTGAATGAAATTGAATGTTGTGAAAGAAGAATCTATATAATTGTAACGAAAAGAGTTTGTTCACCTTGTCTGTTGTAGTGGCAGCTGTTAAACATGGATGAGTTCCGTCGTATCTTCCTAAAGTTACTAGTCCAGGAACTATTTTATAATTCAGTTCTAGATTGAAAACAGGTCCTATTAACTTATCCATACTTTTGAGATATTTTTTCACAACTGGGTTTCTAGCTATATTCGGAATACAAACATGTGTATCCAAGTAAATATTGATCGATGTCAAACTACACGCCTGAACAGTGAAATATGAAAATATTTCATCATTATTATTTCGTAATTATTGAAAGGTGAATAAACCTCAAATACTATTAAAATATGTTGGGGTAATTCGTAACTTTGCATGGGGGTTGAATTGGCGGAGTCATAAATACCTGAAAAGGATGTCTCCCTTTCATGAACTCTTGTTCTGTTTTGTTTATGGTATACATATTTTGACTGCTATTATAGCCTGGACCCGGACACAGTAGTGTCACTCTTGTCGAAACCTTTGATGTTTGTGTCTTATCATTTTAATTTTTTAGGACCGGTGGGGTTTGTCAGCGTTCGACATTTCATTCACTCCTCAACAAGTGAATAATAGATACAGTGTACCATTTAAGATGGTAGCACCCTTATAAAATATATATTTCTCAACCGATTTCAATGATTTTTCTTCCATGAGGCAGACATTCAAAAACTCTACTAGGATACCAAATTTCATGAAATATTTGTCATTTTCATGGTCAACTATTCTTATTTTCCAAGGTCAAAAATTAAAAAAATTATAAGCAATTTTTTTACAAAAAATCTGACTACAGCACTGGATTCCTGACGTTTTCAAATGGTCTACGTCAAAATTTTGACGAAATGCATCCAATAACAAAAAGTTATAAGTGAATAAAATTTGAAAAATATGCTGTTTAATCAACCCACCATCCACCACTTCAATTTCAGAAGTTTTATCTAAGTTCTGACTACACCACTTGATTTAGGAGGTCTCGAGATATTACTGTTGAAAATTTTAACAAAATCTGTTCATCAATGAAGAAATTAAAAAAGTGTGAAATTTGAAAAGTTTGTCGTTCAATGGAATTTTGACTACACCACTGGATTCGGAATGATATTCAGCAAAATATAATTCAGATCCTTGTATTCATGAAGAATGTATGAAATGTACGAATCATATGAATGTATCTGATTATGAAACAAACTTCAATATCAATAATTTCAAATCAAAAAAACCTGCATTTATTTCGAGTTGCTACAAACTAGTGGCAAACAATTTTATATTCACAAGCAATTCACGTAATAGAATCGAAGATGATAAAAAGTTGAAACTAAAATGAGTGCAATTCAAATTTTTGTAGCCTCCACTTAACCTCCATTCAAGACAATGCATTTATTATATCGCTTGCGAAAAATGTTTTATTTTTTTGAGAATTTCGTTATTTTTGCAGACTAATCGCAGCACACGCTTGCTGAATTCTTGTGCACAGTTCCGCTCGATGCCTTGGTTGTGATTTGTAGACATTTTGTGTGACATAGCCCCATAGGAAAAAAATCAGTATAGTAAGGTCAAGCGATCTAGGTGGCCATGCAATTAATCTACTTTCCCGTCCTATCCAACGATTAGGGTAGTTTTGATTCAGCCAAACTTCACAATTCCCGTATTATGAACAGAACAGCCATCTAACTGAAAATATAAATTTCTTGTTTTTGCAAAGGGAAGTTCATCTATTGCGTCCGACAATTTATTCCTTAAAAATAGTGAGAAATTTGCGACATTGATGTTGCTATCGAAAAAAAATGGTCCAATTAATCTCTCGTTTCCAGTGGCCCAATATCAAATATTTTGTGATGAAACCACTTCATTTGCTGTGAAACTAGCTTCATCACTGAATAAAATATTCTTTAAAAAATGTCTGTCGTTAAGGTACTCGCCCTGGGCACATAAGCAAAATTCCAAACGTTTTTCTCGATCACCTGGATCTAGAGTGTGCAAAAATTTTGGTTCAAATGTCTTCAATTCGCTTTTTCGCAGACATCGCCTAATATATCCCCTAGGTAAGTTTAAATATAAGCTGGCCACCCTAAAACTATTAATTGGATTATTTCTGAAATAGTCTAATATAATCTGATCATTTCCATTCCTCCTTCTTTATCATTCTTCAAAATAAACGTGGATACTACTCCAGTACGATTGAATACTTCGTTCATTACATGTACTGTGCTGTTATTTGTGGATGGACGATTTAGGCGCCTTTCATTGAATATTCCAGTTATTTCTCTTTCACTTCGGTAATTATCTCCAGGAATAAGAATAATTTCAATTTTTTTCAATTGACAATGAGGACATCATCTAGTTTCATTATGAATTACAAACTTAGTTTGATAAAAGTGAATCACGAAATGAAAATTCCTGAATAAATAGATGATAAACTAGTCGCATATATTACATAGTCGCAGCATATTTCGTGAAATAAATTGATCTTAAAGTAAAACAATGTGGGGTAAATTCACATGTTGCATATACACATCACTGGCAATTAAAATAAATCTTTTTAGGGGGCACCAGATGAACATAAAAGTAAACATGGAATGGGAGCAGTGGTGTAATCAGAATTTAGCTAGAAATCCATTAAAAGTTTTTCACATTTCACTCTCTTATAATTTTTTCATTGATGAACAGATTTTGTAGAAATATCCAACAGTCATATCTCGAGACCTCCTTGATCCAGTGGTGTAGTCAGAACTTTGATAAAACTTCTGAAATTGAAGTGGTGGCTTGATTAAACAGCATATATTTTCAATTTCATTCACTATTAACTTTTTCATTATTGATTATATTTTTACGTTACTTTGACACAAATCATTTGGAAACGTCACAAATCCAGTGGTGTAGTCATATTTTTTGTAAAAAAAATCGCTAATAATATTTTTTTATTTGGCTTTGAAAAATAAGAATAGTTGTCCGTGAAAATGACGAATAATTCATAAAATGTGGCGTTCTGGTAGACTTTTTGAATGTCTACCTAATGCAAAAAAAAATTAAATCGGCTGGGAAACGAAAATTTCATAGGGGTGCTTCCATCTTAAATGGGTCACACTGTAGATTGTGTACTTCCTAATACGACTACTGCTATCTCTAGGTCGGATCGAGTACTTTTGAGACTACCCTCGTACGATTATCAAGCACTGTCAGTGTTTTATAGGGATTGCAGAATTATGAGCATCATATGAAAAACTATAAATATTCGTGAAGAAAAAATAATTGATATAGTTTTTATATTGAGCCCATGTGCGACTAGCTAATATTTTGAAGCATTTTCTGAATGACTGGAGCAGTCAAAAAAATAATCGTTCAAAAAATTGTCGAATTGTTCCGTTTGAACTGAGACTGTTCTTTATGAGAAAAGTGACAGAAATAATGCCGCTAAGAAAAAATAAAACGGGTTAACTGTTTTATTTGAAATAGTTACCTACACATAGTTTTATAGAAGATAACTACAAATAGTACTGGATATAAACTAACAAACAATTCAAAATTACTCACTTTCCGATATTTCAGTTGATTACATGCTACCAAAAATCAATGTTTCTAATGGAACTACAATACATGTTCGAAATGCCCACCATCACTATTCATACAAGCTTGTATGCTTTCTTCAAAAATCAGGTTTACATCTTCGAGCATATTACTATTGATATCTGAAAAACTTCTCTTATACATGTTGCTTCATTCTTTATTTCATCCTGAATTGTAGGTGGAAATCAACAATATTGACATTACACCAAAATAAATCAACTTTTGTGAGATCAAGTGACCGAGAAGGACATTTGAACGAACCACCTCTACTGAATCATCAATAAATATTTTTATAAACATCCAGGCTGCAATTGAGGAAGTAAACCCAAAAGTGACATCGCAACTGATCTGGGAAAACCATGAGGAACTGAAAAATCTGGATACCAGGATATTCAGGTATCCTGGCCAACAGAAAAGCTATCTAGTGTGCTAGGTACAAACCCTCAACTCCACATATAGGCGCTGAAACAGTTACGGTGGTAACAAAATGTTTGATACGTAACCACCCGAAAGTCACCCCCAAAATAAGGGGTATAACGGACACCCTTGCTGCAGGTGATGCAACAAAGGGACAGCTTCATTTTCTATGCAAATATGATGCTGCTTTGGATCACCAGACGTGAACAATTTACGGACAATACAAATTATGTACAGCCTCCGTAATGTGAATTCCACACTCTATTCTCAAAGTATTGGGCTTATCAAAAAATAAGGTTGATGTTCAAATTTTACGTGCTATGTATATACGTTCATATTTTCGTCTGTTGAGCATGTTTAGTTCGTTGATGAGAGGCATAAAAGTTAGAAGTGTTTTGCGTGTTCGGCAATTGTCTGCTATCGAAGAAAATGAATCATAGAATTTGCATCAAATTTTCATTAAAAAATAGCATTAGGTGCTTCGAAAACACTCGAAATGTGACAGTGGCATACGATGATTGTACTCTGAGTCAGAAATATCGACATATTGGTTGGCTCATGCCCTGCAAAAGTCCGAACAGACGGCTACCTATCCAGGAAAAAACTACAACAGAACGGAATCACACAAGGCTCGAACATAAGTGGAACTCTTTTTCTCAGATCTATAAAAAACTAGTGACTACATATCACTAAAGACTTGCTCTCCAGTGAGAGCAGGTCTTTAGTGATAAAGGAAAAAGCACCACATCTATTCAAAATCACTCACAAAAACACTCGATAGCATAAGTACCTGGTCAGAGGCTACTGGACTTCAATTTTCATCCAATAAAACGAGAGTAATGCATTTTACCATAAAAAGGAACACACAATATTCCATATAGTTTTTGAGTAACTGCCCACTTGACTATGTAACAAGTGGAAGATTCCTAGGTACGGAATTTGATAACAAACTCACATGGAAACTACATATTCAGTCACTTCGATTAACTTGTCAAACAGGACTCAACTTGATGAAATCTGTATCTCACACATCATGGGAAGCAGACCTCCCAACACTCATGACAATGTACAGAACGATTTTTCAAAGGATTTCAATCTTTTTGTATTCAAAAATGTAGGTAGAAGAAAACCTATGTAAGTCCAAGCTACATTTTCAGGTGGTTAGTTGATACCTTTTGAATACCTGAGATTTATTGAATCCTGAATTCCAAAATAAGTTTTATCCTGATGCTAGAAAACGGTAACACAATTTAGGGGATAATTTGCCAAAATTATCTTGCGACTTTTATGGACACGCTAATTGCGATTGAGATCCTTCATAACCAAACGCCGTACAAAAAATAATTTCGGAAAATATTAAAAAAAATCATTTTCTGAAGGTGATAATATCCTGAACGGCAAATTCCTACAGCAAAAGGTACTTGACACAAATCCAAATAACAAAAATTGAGATATCGACGTTAGTGAAAAGGCATTTGCGTTTTTATTGTCAGCATCCTTTCTTTCGTGAAATTCTCCATGTACAATTTCAATTTATTCGATCAAATAATTGTTTGAAAGCCTCAATGTGCTTTTGAATTCTCCTCAGTTTTTCAGCTTGCTCTTTGAAAAATTTGCTTCATTGACTAAATATAGATTCTTGCAAGTGTACTTTAGTTTCTCTTAGCTCTCTATAGAATTCTGTCATAATGTCTGTAATTTCTATAACTTAAAAATATATAAATTGGAGTATTTGATAAATGAACTCCATCTCGGGAAGTTTATTTTACTCAGTATTGTTTTCAGGTTAAATCAATTTTGTTTTTTTTAATTTCTTGAGGCTCTGGAGGGTTAAAAACCGAGAAAAATCGAAAAGGTACTTGTTTTCGCTGGAAATTTTATATTTCGATACTCAGATGAACATCAACATGAACTATGTCATTAAATTATTTTTTTAATGTCACGAAAAGTACATTGTCATTTTCCAAGTCCAGCGTCATCATCAGTGTAAAATGTAAAGAAATTCCTGAATAAAATAGATCAAAATAAAATGTTCTTGATAAAAGTTTGTCAACCAAGTGTTTACCCTCAAGGGAGGACAAATCAATTTTTTGAATAGTATTATTGTATCTGCTAATCATTTGCTGATGATGTCAAGTCAATAATAGAAACAAGAATTTCCAAATTATTGGAGGGGGCGCGCTGAGGTTACACATGGACAAATAGATAAATCCGTCACATTGGCGATTTGAAAAACTCATTTGATCTGGTGATTCTGTGATAACTTAAATTAACGCTCTGTTGGAATAAGCGGAAAGTTTCATGAAAAAAAACCTACGGATTTTGACCGAAAATCAATGATTTTTGTCTGAAAGGAAAAGTGCACCCTGTTCGATATGAACAAAGTCCAGCTTCAGAGTTAGGAATCAGTTCAATTCATATACTGAAGACGCAAACTTGGTTGGTGTTGGGAAGCGTGTTGCAGTTCTAATGTTTGGGAATAGTCCTTCTTTTGGATTGAAATTAATCTGTTTCTGAAAATTTCTCAGAAACGAACTAAAACTTATTGATATTTCATTACTTTGATCTAATTTTCATCTGGTGACCAAGGTACTGAAAAAAATCTGGGGTATCATAGATACCTCTAGAGATAGACCTGCAATCAAAACATTTGTGTTTATACCATTCATAGTTCAGATTGATGTTTTCCATTAGTTTTGTTTAAATTACTAATGATTTCATAACAAACACTATCGAGGACGTCTTGCCATCTGAGTAAATGGATTGAAATTATTTTTAAATTTCTTCCGTTCTGACAATATTTGCATTGCTATTGGGTTATATGAATAAACAGCGGTTGAATCAAATCACAATCAACTTTTTGAAGTAATACAAATTTATTATTTGCGAACACTCTATTCTATTCATTTCAGGAATGGACAACGTACAAGTGAAATTATTTTAATAGCCACTAAAACATTTCAAGCATATTGAATTCTGGATAATATTATAGATTATTTTCACTTCAGACAAAATTGTTCGTTTTAATTTTTTAAGACTATTTTCATGGTTGAATGGGTAACTATGTATCTAAAGACAACACAGAAATATGACCATAACCTTCAAGATAATTCAATAGGTGGAACAAAACCATCGCGATTTCTTTATTCTACAAGCATATCGCATCGCCAAAGAGATTCGTTCTCTGTCTATCAACATACAGTGTGTAAAAGCCAAAGGAAATAAATTAATTATTTCGGTTACTGTACATATTTCAAAAAATTTCGAAATATGTCAAAATTAAATTAAAATTTGACATAATTCAACGGAATACATGCCACCCCTACCATCAACCTCCTTCGAATGACAGGTACAACCCCCCAATTTTTCAAATAGGAAGTATAGGCTTGTGATATATCGTTTGAAAGGTCCCTTCATTATCTATTCGAAAATGTTATCGCTATCAAGTTTATTGCGACAATCAAGATAAAATAAATTAAAATCCTGTGATTACCGAAATTCAATAAACTCAAAACTCATTGCAATATACTCAAAACTTATTTCATGTTGAGGTATTGATGATAAGAAAGTGAGCAAAAACCATAGCAATGTTTTTTAAGAAATTGTAAATAATTTATGTTACAACGTTAGTTTGAAACGTCATGTCGAATAGTTTTGTATGTTACAACGTTAGTTTAAAACGTCGTGTCAAATTGTTTTGTATGTTACAACATCAGTTGTCAGTATTTCAATTTAAGTTAAGAGTTTGTTAACTTCAATTCTGACAAATAGTTAGACTACCGGAAATTCATAAAATAACAGTTTCACAATGTTTCACTACTTCACTACTTCACTACAGTTTCACTACTTCAAAATGATGTCATTCCAAGTTCAGCAAATTCATATCCCGGTACAGGAAACTCTCAATTTCCAGTGAATTCGATATGATTTCAGCAGGATGGAGCAGCACCACATTACCAAGTTATTGTTAGACAATACCTCGATACAACATTTCCCAAACGGTGGATAGGGAGGCGAGGATCGATTGAATGGCCAGCGCGATTACCTGATCCTCCATCATCAGATTTCTTTTCATGGGGATATGTGAAGAGAAATGTGTACAAAACTAAACTTTCAGATTTAAATGACTCAAAAGAACGAATAATGCTTGCTATTAGGTCGGTCACACCTGATATGATGAATAATGTTAGAAGATAGTTTTATTTGATATTAGAATGTTGCCAAGATGTTCGCGGTGAACATTTTGAATATCTACATTGTTAATATCCATAGTTCTTTTCCGTATTCTACATTTAATTACGTTTTGCATTACATTTTAGTTTTTGAGTGTATTTTATCGAATTTCGGTAATCACATTATTACGGTTTTGTTTTTGGTCGAAAAATCACTCTACTACTCTTCATTGACCGCACGATCATGTGGCAAGAACTCCTACTCCACGGTAATCAAAGAAGACAGTGAGCAAAACCTTGACATTTGATCAAACTGGGGGTCCTTTTTGTCTTGGCTGTCCTGAGCTCTTCCATTGGGACAATTGGACTTTGGTTTTGATATCATCACCTATTTTGACCCTATTGAGCAAATCTGGATTGCCATTTTTGAAACGAAATTTGCTGCCACGCGCTTCATCAAGCATAATCCTCAGCAACTTCTTCAATAGTGCTTCGACGATTCTCTGAAACATTTTTTTTCTACATTTTCATCAGTTGTTGATGTTCTGGGGCGTCTAGAGCAAGCGTCGTCATCCACATCTTCTCGACCTATTGGGAAAAGCTTGTTTCACTTTTAAAAATTTTTCTCGCTCAGAGTACAATCACCGTATGCCACTGTAAATATTTCGAGCGTTTTTGAGTATTCAATCCTAATTTTCACAGAAAACCTAATTCAAATTATATGTTCCATTTCATTCTAGGTGCGAATCGCCGAACACTTTTAACTTTCCTGCTTCTCACCAATAAACTAAACATGCATTAACAGCAGAAACTGTGAACAAATATTCGAGACAAGTGTCCGAACATAAAAAAATTAAACATCGCTAATCGAATGTACGTAGCTAAATTTGAACATTCACCCAATTTTCTGAACAGACCTCGTATATGACGATATCACAGGTAACAATCAGCAGTGTCACTTCGCTTGGCGGAAGAAGTTCGCGCATATCCGTCGCGTTGATGAGTCCGCCATTTTGGGAAGTGCCAGACTTTCACATTCTGCTTTTGGCTTTGTTCTTGTTAGGACGCATATGGAACTCTTGACACATTCGGTAACTTAAGGATGCCCAAAAATGAATTTGTTTATTTTATTTCTTCCTTTGAATTTTGAGAATCTTTTGTAGGAACAAATGCCATTGCAGGATTTGCATCATTGTTTGAACAATTTAATTATAATCAACCATGTGAAAATTTCCCAATATCTCACCTTTTGAAGTTATATGGTAGAGTAAGATTATTTTATCCATTAAAATATATTAATAGGAGACACGAATAAATATTTTTAAATGAACAATTTGTATTTCTTGTAATTTCTTTATATAATAATCACTAGCTACCCTGGAAACCTAAAAGGATCCTAAGTGGGTCAACTACATGATATTGTCAACATTTCAGGAGGATGAAAAACGTTCTGTGAACGTATTACTGAAAAAGAATGACAAGATTGGAGTAACAAAAGTAAGTTGATGTTTGGATAGAACTTACTGTATATCAAAAAAAAAAATACAATCATGTTGAAAAAGAGTTTATTCTGAAATACAAGGAAAACGTCAATTCTTATAATAAAGAACAAGCAATTTAACTGAAATGTTATAGTATTATACAAAATCACATTTATTTGAAGAGATGGTAGATCATAAAGTTTATACCTAAAAGTTGATTGCTGGACAATTTCTCCTTCATATTCCAATTGATTGAACCATTGTATTCCTACAGGTGATTTTAGAAATATAATTCGGCTGTTTCGACATTTTTTGAAAAAATTATGTAATCATGTCTGCACAAGAATTATTATATCAATTGTATTTGGGTCTATTCCGTAAGGTATATTAAAATTATATGATCATTTTGGATATGAAAAAGTTTCAGTGCAAACCTGTCCAAAACCATTTCGCGAGTCCTGTCCTTTTATCGGCACCTCCCAAAATGGCGTTAAGATACTTTTCCGCATCAAAAGCGACATGACCAAGTGACCATGCTGATTGTAACTTATACTGTGGTGTAGATCAGATACTTGAGCGCTTGCAGTAGGAGAGCCTCATTGTTGTTTCCGTTGATACACAATGGCGGGTTGTGGTGGTAGTGCACAATTTATGAATCCTTCATTTTTGACAGACTCCATAGAAGCATATAGACAGTTCACATGTTAATAGAAAGTAAAAATCGACGAGTATAGGGGCAGCAATCAGTGAGACGAAGCGTTGACCAAACAATCTACTGTTGACTCGCTACACGATTCCCACTATGTACCTAAGTCTTCAGTAGGAATCGAGTCAGTAAAACAGAGTATCCGTAGAGAATTTAGGAAAATAACGTTGTCAATGAAATCCGGCACGGCGGATAATCGAATTCTCTTTCAGTCATTCTTAAATAATTGGTGTAATCTTTCACATTATTTTCCCTAAAGTGATATAAAAGATTGAGGTGAGACCAGTTCTCTCTCTCTCTCTCCATTGCGATATTTTTTCTTCTTTCTTGTAAAATCCCCAAACTCATCTAATACAACAATAGCAGCTGCAATTCTTGCAGTACTCATCCCAACTGCTGAAATGAAACTTCCCTCCACTGTGTGTAGGGAGTGACGAACCAAATTCGTCGAACCAGATTCCCATGTGTGTAGGCCGCTTTCGTGGTTTGATGTCTGAAAAGCTTATCCTTTCCGGATACAAGAACAAAATCGGAAGTGCGTCTTTAGTGAAAAAGTTAATTATAATTCTGACACATCATGGAAAAATTTGTTGAGACAAGACGGACAAGACAAGATGGAAATCTAACCAGACTATTGCACTATTATCAACAGAATATTCTGCTAGGATATCTTACCGTTCTACTTCTTTCATACAAAAATTTAAAACACTTCCTAAGGAAAGAAGAAAGCAATTATTTTGGAATAAATTCATTATAAATATGTGTAGATCATGCATATGAGTTACTTTCAGATACAAACTGAAAAGAAAAACCCCTTCTGAAGCAACCACTTTTACATGAACAGTGAATCACATGAAGGAGAATATACTTTTGAAACAACTACTTTCATATGAATATTGAATTGAATAACATTTCAAGACGCATCACTAATCTTTTTCACAATATTACAACTTCATGTCACCGGAAGAAATAAATCTACTCATGTGAAATTTATTATGGAGGACTTTTTTTTCGGTTTGTATCTGAAAGTAACTTCTATGCATGTTCAGTTCATCTCTGTGAATGGCTTATTTTGAACTTGATCACTTTCTTTCTTCCCTCGGGAGTTTTCCACTTCTTTGTTTGAAGATGGGAGGAAAGAAGGCAACAAGCTTTTTTCCCAAAAACAAAATTAATTGTCCTCAAAATATACCTCTTTCAATTTAGGAAGTACTTAGTATTGGCTACTCGAGTGAATATAAATATTTCGTAATTGAAATGAAGACAACTCATTACTGGATACTGTTAGCTGAAATAAATGGTATATTTTTTCAATAAATTGATGGATGTAGCCGTTACTACGTGGTAAGAGATCATCATGAAAAAGAGAAATGAAAATTTTCTATCTTTTTTTCCACTTTCATAACGTTAATAAAAGTTACTGCAGTTTCATCCTATAAGCACATTTTCAAACTTTCACATTAAAATATAGAAAATTTTCATTTCTCATTTTTCATGTATATTGTTTAAAGTATTATTATTTTTGCCCAAAAGGGTAAGCTGGTCGGGCTCTATTCCCGAAGCTAAGACACATTCGGGAAGGCGCGCCAGTATTATTAACCAATGACCACTCTCCACAATGTGAGATAAGTGATCATTGGGTCAGAGAATCATGTGCCCTAAGCAGACGTGATGAGCCAAAAATGATAGCCTTCTGCATTTGTCCGATCTAGATTTCTGCCTTCGTGCGGCAAGCCGGCATGATCTTAAAATTCGAGAGTCGAGAAGTCATCATTCCACCAAAGACTTCGATAATCAGAACAACCATCTCAATAGAGTGGTCTGGATAGAGTCTGAGGAATTCGAATAGAAAATCTCGATATTTCATGCGTTCATCCTCCTCTTTTCGGACGATATTCGCCTCAGCGGGAGCTAAAAACTTCACGACAACTATCGTCGTGATCTATTGGTCGAAAAAAACTACTCAATCATTATTATTTTTTCTTAAGTATGCGTATCATTATTGTAATATAAATATGAAATTGATCAACATCTTGTTGTTTGTTGTACAGGTCTTGACCCGACTATCTTTTTCTACATGGGACAAAATTCTTCTAAAGATTTGGATTCATCGGATGCTCATTTCGTGGACATACTTCATACAGGGGCGGGTATTCTTGGGCAATGGGGCCCCAACGGCCATGCAGATTTCTACATAAACGGTGGTTCTAGTCAACCTGGATGTGGTAGTGACACCATTTTCCGTAAGTAACTGATTTTCGTAGCTTTTGATATGTAGAACCCGATGATATTTATTATTTACTTATGATACTATGTTAAATTGGTTAATGCTACATTTAGAACTAAAGTGCTCCAGTTTTTAATATGTTTAACATTTAATTACATAAATGCCTATTTATCAATGTTAGATTCCGTTTTACGATTGGACTAGAGACTCTCATTAGTTCAATGAGAATTGAAGTTCTCGTATAATTAAAATGACAAGGACAAAAATCCTGAAAACGAAATTTTGTCTAAAGCAAGAGTTCAATTTACTTTCGGAAAACTGACTAAACTAAAAAAATACCCCAACATGTTATGAATATTTCTGTAATTGAAGTGAATTTTTTCTTCACATTTATTTTAAATTACTTTCTATATCATGCATTATCATTCATATCACGACTTTTTGAGAAGGTTCTTTGAAACCTAGGTAGTATCTTAACTTCTTTCATTATTTCTCAATTCAACTACTTACTTTGAGTGGAGAAATTGATGTTTTCTTTCCAATTTCAAACTAAAATAAAATGAATGTCATATCAAAGTAAATATAGCAAAAATTCAATATATAGTTGAAAAAGTGGATATACTGAAAAAAATGGACTCCATGGAGTTTTGAATATTTGTGAAATTGATGGCTATCGTTACTTCAAATCAAATTTACGAAACTTTTTGCCCAAATTCAAAATATCAGTAGATCATCATTATCAATTTATGTTATAATGTCTTTTTTATTCATCTTGACACAATTACTTTTTTTCTTATAAGTAGTCTATATATTGTATTTGACTTATTTTTGGGAATATTTGATTATTCCTAGATATTTCGTTCAAATTGAAGTAATAATATTTTTTAGAAACTTTGGCATGTGATCATACGAAAGTGACGCCATACTTCATTGAGTCTATTGTAACCAAGGAGGGTTTTTGGGCCTACCCTTGTCCGACGTTATTGAGTTTTATGATAGGCTGGTGTAGCCCTCAAGACAATGAATACGTTCTGATGGGGGAGCATGTCAGTCATATGTGAGTATTTGAATATATTACACTTCTGTTATTTGAGTGCATAATGTTGTATGAAATATATTATTTGAAAGAACATATCCAAATGTTTACTTTTGCAGTTTACTTGACCAGCTTTCCAGGTCGAGTTTTCTGAGTAAGAAAATGATTGAATGATACATATAATAGAACTGACCGATAGCACCGTATAGAAGTAAACAACAAGTAAGTTCACACCTGGTCGAAGTCTTTGATGTATCGTGTCAAGATTTCATTTTTTGCTGGGCTGTAGCAGCGTGTAGTGCGGTAGGAGGGTGCAGGCTAGAGCTATTTTTGGCTTACATGCTCTCACGCCTTAGATACATCGGCTGAGCGTAGAATAAGAGATGGGGATCTCAACCCAAATATGGCGGAGAGTGAATTTACTTTTGTTTACTTCTATACGGTGCCAATACTTGATGATAATCCATTATAAAGTATTCAAAAAACACTTTATTGTGATATTTCAAGTGGAAATCTCACGAAAGAAAAATAAGTTTAATTTTTGGTTCAAAACGGACTGTTTCGTTAATAATGAAATGCTGACGAAATTCTCCTCGAATTCTAATAACCATAGCTTCTATACAAATTCCATATCACAAAACAACACTTTTCGAAAATGCACCGTTAAATTCAGCAATCCGACTCTATAATAAGCTGCCTAGTGAGCTGAGAAGCGAAAATAATCTCGACAGGTTCAAAAATAAATTGAAGAAATTTTCGAAAATATGATCTAACACATGGATTAGTTGAAATTTGTGTCAAATCATATTTCATCATATAAAATTCTTTATGAAAGACATTAATTACTCAAAAACTATTTTCAAAATCCAAAACTGTTTTCCAGAGATCAATGAATGTAGAAGTAATGAAGTAGTTTCAACCTTCGACTTCCACAAGGTTTAGTTTTAGTCAACTTTCAATAGGTTGTCATATCCCATTTATATAGAGTTTTCCAACAGGGACTTCGACAATGGATAACGGCTATCTTGTTGAAGCTACATTTATCAAATTAGTTGTCATTTATTCAGTTTGTTTTGCCAAATCACCATGGACGGATAAAGCATTCAACAACATGTGCAAATAATGAAATCGTTTCATCAAAATGGATGTTCTGTTAGGGCAACATACCGCGCGCTTTAATCATTATACGGTCGCCATAATCGTCCTACCGAGAGGACTATTCGCCATATGGTGGATAAATTTGAGTCCACTGCTTCAGCAAACGATCGACCAACATCCGTACGTTGATGAAACGCAAGATCTGTTGAAAACATCGCCGCTGTCTATGAGAGTGTGCAGGAGAATCCGAGACAGTCGATTTCGCGTCACTCACAAGAAATTGGCCTTCCGCAGACCACAACTTGGCGAATTTTGGGTCGTGACTGGGGCCTGCAAGCGTACAAAATTCAACTGACTCAGAACCGAAGGTAAACGACCATAGACGACGACTTGTGTTCGCTGAGTGGGCTCTGGATCAGTTGGCAAGTGACACTAATTTTCATAAAAAAATCGTCTTCAGCGATGAGCCCCATTTCTGGATGAATGGGTACGTGGAGAAACAAAATTTGTCGAATTTGGGACGATAACAATCCACACGAGATATAAGAGCGTCCTATACATCCCGAAAAAGTCATTGTTTGGTGTGGGCTGGCGGCGTCATCGGTCCATTTTTCTTTGAGAACGACGTTGGCTAGGCCATCACTATCAACGGCGAGCACTATAGGTCGATGATTAACAACTTCTTATGGTCTGAATTGGATGATCTGGACACCAACGATATTTGGTTTCAACAGGATGGCGCTACATGCCACACACCTCATGCTACATTTGATATTCTGCACGACCAATTTGAGGAAATGGTCGTCTCACCTGGAAGTGATGTAAACTGGCCACCGAGATCGTGCGAGTTGACTCTGTTAGAATTTTTCTTGTGGTCGCAGCTGTATGCGAGTAAGTCACAAACCACAGCGGTCCTCAAAGTCAACATAACTCATGCCATCGGTCTAATTCAGACTGATTTATACGCCAGAGTCATGGAAAATTGGATGTTTCGGATGCGCTTCACCCAGAGAAGCCGTGGCACACATTTGAACGATATTATAGTTCACACATAAGGGCATCAAAAGGTCTTTCAAACGAATTTAAAATATTGAGGATATCTCACACACACTTTGTTTT
>WOGR01001293.1:10731-24889 GCA_015342045.1 Leptinotarsa lineolata | reverse complement strand
CATGCTGAGTCAGCGGCTGGATCGGCTAACGACCTGGTCTGGGAACATGCATTGTAACTTTATATCGGTATAGTGTCATTTCCTGATATAACTCGTGCTTGCTGGTTGTATTTTTATAATACTGTCAACACTATATGTCTATCGAACACTAAACACTGAGTCATGCGACTAGAGGAGAGAGAAGCGTCTACCCGACGAGAGAGGAGGAGGCTGCCTTCCGCTGACGTATGCCAGAAGAAAGCCAGAGAGACTGGTGCCGTAACGCGTTGCGTAACGAAGCGGTTCATCGTCCCATAAGAAGTTATCACTTCTAAAATGCGAAATTCTTGTAATACGATTACAATAAATATAGTGACATAAGTTGTAATAGGTAGGATGCAATACAAATTATACAATGTAACGGCAGAAACATGAAACCTGTCTCATAGTTTTTTCATGTTTGTTTTGTTTTTTATGTTTCTGATCTTCCTTCGATTGTGTCCATTTGAGGTGGTTATTCAATGCAAGGCAATAAATACCTTCGGTTGAGAACTCGAAAGCGGCAAGGTTTTGAGATCCCATATTTGTCATGTATAGTGAAAAACATTTGCAGTAGTCACTGATTATTATTACAAGCTTTTATTTTTCAACTTGACTTGTACGTATGTTAACAAATCTTGCAAGTTAAATTTGACCCACTTTCCGGTATCCGATTGAGTTGATATTTTGCATGCTGGTCCAGAACCGATGACGATGCATGTTAATCATAAACGTGACCTGATGCTGCTGCCAGGATTGGCTCCGTACGAGAGATCTCCTCTGCGGTAAACAGCAGGGACACGAAATTTTGTATACGCATTCGTTTATGATAGGCAGTTGGTAGACCCACCATGAAATAAATGCCACATCCAGGGTTGGCTTCAATAAAAAAATATATTTCTAGAAAAAAATCAAATCAAGCTTTTACCTTCAAATACCTTCTTTCCGACTCTGAAAAGAAGACAATAAATGGTGTAGTGGGTTGTAAGGACCCATATTTATTTGTATTGTGAAAGAACTCCAATAGAAACATTTCAGTATTGCAATGAGTCGACTGCACATAGAACCAACTGGCTAATTTGCGATTGAAAAAGCCTTACGAATTTATCCCCCTAATCAACAAGTTTACAATGATAACAAAACCGTGCTAGAACATTTTCGTGCCCGCGGTATAACCATCGATAAAATAATTGAACAAGATAGTCTGATAGATTGTACTAGAAAAAATGATAATATAGATTTGAATAATATTATACCATCTGATATAAACAAGACTGAGGGGTTGCCTGAAGAGTTGGAAATATTTGTGGGGGCCAAGGTGATGTTGCGATACAATGTTGATGTGTGTAAGGGTTCAGTGAATGGTGTCATCGGTCATATTATAGAAATTATATGGCCCTGTTTTCGGAAAGCACAAAAGTATGACACCAACATTCCATCAGTCCGTATCGACTTTAGCAAAGATGGGATTCACGTTATTCAACCGAAATCTGGCAATTTCCAGCTAAATTCAGCCACAGTACAGCTGAACGTAGAATGTTGCCAATTGTTTAATGCTGTTTATCTGGGGCTCGGCCATGTAATAATGACCCCATCAATGAAATGAATAGACTAAGAAATATAACAAGCTAATTCTGCTATAAGGTATGCCGGAGGAATAGGTTCCTACCTACTTTTATAGTTTATCCTAATAAAAGTTTTCTCCGTTCCTTAAGTTTTTCTCTTGAAGGGCTCTCCGTTTTATAGATGAACTTTCGTATTGATCGATAACTATAGATTGAAACTAAAAAATATAAAATGGAATAATGATGGAAAAACTCTCAAAACAAGCTTTCATTCGAGTGCCCTGAAAAGATCAAAATAAAATTTTTAATCACATTAACCACATGCATTTATGACTTTACAGAATTGAAATCATAATAAAAGCTTGTCGCGATGCCTAGAAGAAATCTCTATATATTCAGGCAGATGAAATTTAAAATGAGAAACATTCTGATAGATCAACTAGGTACTGCAATAAATTTCCAACTCGATAAATCCGATGTGTGCAAAAAATTTATTCAAGGTTGAAGTTTCACGTTTTAAGCATTCACGGCACTCTTGTTTAATTACAAACATTATGAATTGCTTACAAGTTCAGTAGGTGCCTTCCTAATTACAAAATTCCAATTACAAATTGAAATTATGGCGACAAGCTTCTATTATAATTTCAATTCTGTAAAGTCATAAATGAATGTTGTTAATGCGATTTAAAATTTAATTTTGATCTTTTTAGGGCACCTAAATAAAATAAAAGCTTGTTTCAGAGGATTTTTATAATTATTTTATTTTTATAAAAAATAAAAAATAAAATGAAGAAAAAAATTTTTTGTAATTTATTTTGGAAAAATTTGCCCAAAATATCAATTTATTCAAATTGGCTGATTTTCATTCTGTTTTACTCACAATTTTACTGTTTTACTTACAAAACTAAACATCAGTTCAGCGTCAGTTTAGTTTTGTAAGTAATAGAAAGTAGTATCAATAGTGAACCGCTTAGAGAAAGTTGAACACTCAGAAGTAGGTGGTGGTTCACCTGATTGATTATTTTGTCAAACACGATTAGACGGTAACCTTAAACACTATATTTTTGATATTCATTGAAATATCATGGTCAGTGCCTACATTGCGACAGGTTTGTTACAAATCAATTTTCAATTGAATAATTTTTATTGAAATATTATTTTATATTTGTTATGGAATTCAGGCACATATCATTCACAGAAATGCTTTACATCATCCATGAAAGCGTAATAGTATAACGAATGTTTGACGTAAAATGTTCAAATGTTTGAAAGCAGTTTGTCGAATGAGCTTGTTCTTCCGTTGCATGATCTAGACATCTTTGTAAAATGTTCAATTTGAACTTAATTGTTTTCTCCTTCCTCTCGGAAGTTTCTCACATTTCTCACATTTGTTGTATGAAGATATAAACAAAAAATCTAGGGATCTAATCTATCCAAAAAAATCAAATAACCGAATGGATATTTCAACGCACTGTTATTGTTACAAGAGCAGAATACCGGTGACATAGTGTTATAATCTGAAAAATGAAATGTTTATTTTCGTCTCCTACGATTAAAAAAAGTACGCTATTACCGTCACTGACGAATATCTGATGCAGTGCTTTGATGAACTGTTACAATGACTTTGCACACATCTTTGCACTTAATTATTTCATTTCTTTGGAAAAGTTCCACCTTTTTTGGAAAAACGCGTGGAAGTAAAATTCTAAGCTCCCAATATCAGTATCTCCTGAAAAATATCCCCCCTTCAATTTTTCAAAAAAAATCTCATGTATTGAAAAAATATAAGAACCTCCTCAATTCGTCTGATATTGTTTTAATACAAGCTAATCTGAACTCAATCTAATGGAAATCAGTATAGAGCTGATATACAAACAAATTCACCCACCGGAAATTCAAGGGCATGGAGAAACCATGCTGAAAAGATAATCTTGTTTTATGGGGCCTTCTTCCCCGAATCCTTTCCTGTTGCACATCTACAGCCTACGAAAATATACCGGTATGGAGAAACAGCAATGATAAATGATAGTTTAAAAAAACTAAAAAAACACGCTTCAATAGCAACACAAACTAAAATATAATTCGTAACTGAGTTAATATCGTCTTCAATATCGATAATAAATCCTATGACTTGATGAAAATGATTACTTTTAATAGTCTGAAATCAGAATAAATCTATATACAAAAAAATAATTTTGTTGTGAATATCCATTGTTATAAATACTTGGTTAGGAGCTGTTAGCCATATTGGTACTTACTCCACGCTTTTTTACAACAACATCATTTTTTTGTAAAATAGATTTATTCTGATTTCAGCCTTATCAAAAGTCTTTAGTTACATCAAGCCATATTATCAATATATTATTATCTTAACTCAGTTTAGAAGTATTATTTATTTTTCAGTTTGTGTTGCTATCAAAGTGTGTTTTTTAATCTTTTAAACTATTATAAATTTTCATCTTTTCAATTCGGCTTGCTATTTCAAGCCTATTTGTTTTAATACTGAATATATACGCATGCACAGACAGTCTGGTTGTCTCACTTGCTCTCACACATAGACTGTGTGAGGAAATTATTCAATACTGGCGATCCTGATCAGGATAATGAGATAAACTTATGAAATTATTGTATTGTCACCGATTCTTGATAAGGGTACAAAGCTTAAAATATATCTGTTCGTTTGAAGTTAGTCAAAATCGAGTCCAAAGGAGTGGGTTACAAACAAACAATCAAGCAAACACACAAGTGAAGCTGATATACGCGTGTTGAAAAGGTAACTATATTTTATGAACGCACTTTTTTCCCTGCGGCTGGCGCCTCAATTGGAATATTTAAAAATCGTTACTTATGGCAATATACAACATAAAACGAACCTACATACGTAGCATTACGAAAAAACAGTTTCAGCCATTTTAAACGCGAAGTTTTTATGTAACAGTCGTTTGAGTGAGTTGATTGAGTGCTTTTATGGAAGTAGACAAAATCGAGTATCGAGTTGTCATTAAACGGCTACGCAAATAAAAGATGAGTTAGATTCTGTGTATAGGGACTCTGCACTTACTACAGTAAAATTTTGGGCTGCTAAATTTAAACGTAGCCGTAAGAGCTTTTGAGGAGATGAAGGTTCGGGACGTCCAAAAACTGCAACTGCCGACGAAAACATCGCCAAAGTTCACCAACGGTGCTTGATGTTAGGATCATGTCGAAAAAACGTGTTTGTCATATATCCAATCATTATTTAGGCATGAGTGAGCTATTGGGTACCGCGTTTGCTCACGTTAGACCAAAAAACGAATTACCATTTCCAACGCTCGGTTAGAGCGTTGGAAATGGTTAGTTTTGGCACCGAATAATTACTGTAGATGAAACTTGGATACGCCAATATACGCCTGAAAAAGAAATACAATCCATATAATGAACTGCAAAGGAGAAACTGGCTCCAAAAAAACTGTTTTTTTGGCTGGGAAAGTGATGGCGATTGTTTTTTTGGGATAGTCATGAAGTTGTTTCAATCGATTATCCTCAAAAAGGAAAAACCATCACAGGAGCATACTATGCATCATTATTTGACACGCTGAAGGCAGAACTTGCGGAAAAACGGCCACTTTTGCAGAAAAAAAATCCTGTTTCTCCAAGACAACGCACCGTCTCACACCTCAGCGGTTGCCATGACTTGACCACCCACCCTACTCAGCAGATCTAGCCCCAAACGACCAAACGACTTCTTTTTGTTCCCTCATCTAAAAATTGCGCTCGAAGAACAGAGATTTTCGTCAATTGAAAAGGTAATCACCTTCGTGAACCATTATTTTGCAGAGAAAAACGCCGAATACTATTTGGACGGGTAACAGAGATGAGAGCATCGCTGGGAGAAATGTGTAAGGTTGAAAGGAGACTTTGTTGAAAAATTAAAAAATATCTGAAAAAAATTTTTGTATCTATGTTAGTTTTTGCTGACTAGTCACGAAAAAAACTTGTAAAGTATATTTGGGTGAATAGCAGAACGGTAGTGAACACTTATTATACGAATTATTCCAATATTTCGATATATTTCATCATCATCTTCAGGAGAAAGCTACAAAAAGGCTTCAATGACATTGATATTCGAAGTCACAAAATGAAGTTAAGACTTACTGTTTTTGAGGTTGGCCGTGTCAAAAAAGATGTGAAATTTATAAAAATGGATCATGTCAGTGAAATCAGACAAGTTACAAAGTTGAAATGGCTTGGTTTTCCACTAAAGCACGATGATATGCTTAAAATAATAGCAGGAATCTAGGTATTTCATCATACCGGATAATCTGATCTTTGATATTTTTTCGTTTTGATCAATTTGTGTACATTGGTTAAGTGAGAAATGAAGACTCCTATATTCATCTATATTAAATAACATTTTTTCGATAATGTTTGACATTAATGCACTCACCTTGGTATGAGCCACGCATTCCCTAACGAATGCCATAACTCTGTTTCTTTGCTGGTTACACAATTCATCAAAAGATTTACTGCTTCACGTGTGAGTAATGGAGAGATCACATTGTGTGGTATATGTTGGTCGAAATATGTATCATTTGACGCTTCAACTATGAGAGCAAGTGGTGTGAAGAGAAAATGAACCAGCTCTGGTGCATTTGGATCGTGAATGTGTGCTTTCAACTTTGCCAGTAGATTGAAAGAAAGTTTGAATTTTTGAAAAATATCAACGAATTCTTTTTCGGGCGGTGGTTTAGTTCTCATTGTTAGCATGCCATCTCCCATATCCCTCTTTTTGGTTTTACGTGTTTTTCTTCTCCGTTCCAGTTCTCGTGCTGCTGCTGCTGCGTGTTGAAGTCTAGCAATAAACTTCTCTATATCATCAAAACAGTGATTTAGTATAGTAACATCTCTTTCATATTTTTCGCTAGTTGTTGAACTGGAATCGTCGTTATTTGCTGTTAGTTCTGGATCTGAACCATGATAATCTCTGTTAACCTCGCGACTTGGATTTATAATATTCTGTGGAGGTTTATGCGTAGGCGGTGGAATACTACTTTTACGACTCCTTGTTAACATTTTACCCATGCGTAGTTGCATTAGATCTTCCACTAGGTCCTGAGCTGATATACTCTGACACTGAAAGTACAAAATGAAATTTCGTGATTATTTATTTGTCGAAAACTTGTTTTCTCATTTCAACCAAAACAAAAAAAAAACGAATTATTCAACTACCATTATCAAAAGAGACTCAGCTCTTTACAAGACGCCACCAAGAATGTTCGTGAAACTCATGAAACATACCACTTTTTGGTTTTGTACGCAGTGAACAAACCCATTAAAATATGGTATTACATGACAGGGGTTGGAGTTGGGGCTAGAGTACTATGATCTATCGAAAACAAAACAACACAAACAAACAAAACAAAATGCTCTTTCTCTTTGTTCTGGTAAGGAAAGTGTTTTCAATATATTCGTTCAACGCCAGAGGTTCCAAATTCTACTTGTCAGACGAAACATCATATTTAAATCTTTTGAATACCCTGTCGCTTCGTTTAGACGAAGGTACTTCTCTGGGAAAATGTCAAAATCGAGATCTAAACCTGTTAAATACTATCTCTGATATTTTCGCGCTAGCTGGGGACTCCCCACTCATTTAGCAGAGAATCAAACATACAAAATGTGTGCAAGTGCGTGTGCATGTGCGTGTGCGTGTGTGTGGGTGTGGGTGTGTGCGTGTGCGTGTGCGTGTGCGTGTACGTGTACGTGTGCGTGTCCGTGTCCGTGTGCGTGTGCGTGTGTGTGTGTGTGTGTGTGTGTGTGTGTGTGTGTGTGTGTGTGTGTGTGTGGTTGCAAGTCGCCCAAAGCAAAGATTTTGCAAAACATTGTCATCATTTCGGGTAAATATTTATTCTTCAATTCTAAGACTATTAAATATATCGCATACATACCACCCTCCACTATAATTGACTGATTTCAACTTTTTAAATGAAATGAAAATTAACAATTCCCTATCGCAAGGTTCATTTATATTTATGTTAATGAATATATGATAATAGGGATATTGTAATCAGTTCATACCTACGAAGAATACATTTTCATTGATGACTATGTTTTTAGCAATGATCAACATTTTCAACTTCTTCTCGCCTACAAAAAGTACCCAAACATCAACCATTGTGTCTTTTGACACACCGAGAAAGTGTTTGAGGGTAAAACTACGAAATCTGGAATATGAAACTGATCACATGAATTAACAGTTGGAAATATGTTAGACTATTACAAGAATAACTGAAGTATCACAATTATGGGAAAAACAAAAGGATGACGTTATTCTAATGAACACAAACAGAAGTGTCTAGCGCAAAATTTCACATCTGCATAGTTATATTGAACTAGACAACTAGAGAATATCCGTACAGGCCTCAATAAACGTGTACAAAAACGTCACACGTGTTTCGCCATACAATGTCTTCGCCAAACACGCCATTGCATGGCAAAACACGTTTTGCAGTTTTGTTGAACTGTTTAGTGAAAATCTCACAATGAAGTGTCTTTTGAATACATAATGGATTCCATCAAATATGAAAAATTTGTTCATTCTTCAAGTACTGTCTATGAAAATCCCTTTTTCTGTGTGAATTATAGAAATTTGATACCTCATATGTTCTCGAAGCTGTAAGAGAAAGTATCATATCGTATTCAACAATATGAAAACTACATGGAAACATGTCCTTTTTTCACAATCTGAAAAAGAAGTTTCCACAAACCTCACTCGTGGTATGAATTTGTATATTTCTCTAGAATATTATTGGAGTTGTATCACCAAACCGTTATTTTCAACACCTCAACACGTGTTTAAATCACCAAGTGATCATTTCGAAAGGAAGATTGATCTTTCTCTCAAATTTTTCAATCAAAATGGAAAACTAGATACATTTGAATATTTACAAATGCTTCATAATGATTTCGTTATGTATATTTTCAACTTGGAAGTTGTTTTCCAACAACATTTTGGAACACTTTCCCCGCATAAAGACGTTCTTTGAAATGTTGTATCTTTGTTTGAAAATGTCAATTTTGAACACATATGTGAAAGTTTTCTCTATTGTTTTCTGACCAAAGTGTTTGGTCAATTGAGAATTTTTTACTTCCTAAAATATGCTCTGAATTTAGAAAGGGAAGAAAGGCTGAGTTTGACAATTTAATTTGAAAAAAAATTGTTTGTATGGTATAATTTGGAACCACTAAAAAATTTATGGCATTTCTCAAGTATACGATTATAATTATTATATGACGAGGCGGGCCGTCTTTTCGAAAGGGAGAGTTCGATTATCATTGAAAACAAGAGAATGAGTAGATAATAGATAATAATTATCTAAACAAATTACCTACATTAAAGTAGTTTAAAACCTCATGTCAGATAATTTCTCAATGAATGTGTCAGATACGGAAATTCAAACCTGAAAATAAAAAACTCTCTAAAGACCCCACTATCACAGTGAATTCACCTCTCTGAACAGAATGAAATGCATTGAAAACTATGATAAACTCTAAAGAATCCGTCACAATTTCAATGGCTCAAATGTGAATTGCCGCTAAAGGAATAAAAAAATTAATATCTTTCTCCGCTTTGTTTTGAATTGGCCTTCCTGTTTTTCGAAGATCACACGATAGAAATATTCGTCAGAGGAAAGCAAACATGAAATGAGGTGGTTGTGAAAAATCAGTTTATCCATCAACTGGCAGTTGTTTCAATACGAACGGTAAGTCTCCAAAGTCGAAATCAACGAGGTCTTACCCTTTACTGTGCAAATCGTAGCCTTATTGAACATCATCATTCAAATATAATGCCATGAACATTCAACTATCTCCTTTGGAAAAATATTACTTTACTAATAAATGCTGATTTTGACTCCCCTTGCTACTGAAATCAAAAGGCCTCACCACAGGCAATTATGGTGTTACTTGAATGTCAGAAAGTCTAACGCGCCGAAAAAGTGGAAAGAGTATTCGTTTCTATATCCTTCCACCGGCATTGCACATTTCAGGTATTAAAATTGTGACGGATTCCTTATAGTTTTCCACTTGAGTCATTGTTTTCAATACAAACCATTTTGTTCAGTGAGGTGAATTTACTGTGACGGTGTAGACTCTGAAGTTTATTTCTGTAAGGTCCTAATTTACCAAGTAGGCGTATTCGTGCAGTGAAATCTTATCAAGAATTCATCTGACAATAGACCACGCACAAACTTTATGGAAAATGGCTTTTGATGAATTCTGCTTATTTTTTGTATGATGAACTTTTTAATGTCCTAATCAAAAGACTCCACGAGCAAAACGAAAAATAATGGACAGTTTTTGAGAGAAAAATTGCTCAAAGTCGTCAAAATGGGGAATTTGGTAGTAAAACGGTAAAAATAGGCCGTGTTATTTTACAACTTAATGCCTCTCGAAAATTGTAGCAGGCGCTTTAACAATTTTTTCATTGATCTTGTGTCTTTACAGCACCGTTTTGCCAATAATTGCAAACCATACATATAAAGCCGTAATCCGAGGAATGGAAAAATATTTTTTATAACAATGTGAAAACAATAGATTGTGAGAAAGTTAGTCAATGGATATGAATATGGTTATATAAAAAATGATTCAATTGATATATAGGGGTTGATACAGGGGGCAATAATGAAAGTGAATTGTATACAAAATATGTACAAAAAAACGTGTCGCAAGATTTATTGAAGAATAACACTTTGTGGAATTTTAATGGAACAAATAATATACATTTAAATAATAATTGATCATCAAAACACCATTGAAGAGTTTGTTACACGAACTGAAGTGCATTAAGTCAATGATATTAGGTTCCACCTCATTTCCATTTCGATTTTCCGCATCGATAATGTACTCCAACAAGTTTGTTAGCCGAAACTTGACATTTGGTTCATGTCTGGCGTATCCAATGAACCAAAGAACACTTGATATATGAGCACATGTGCCAAGTGTTCTGTGGCACCTGCCTTACAAGTAAAATAATAACCTGTGAAAGGTTATTATTTTGAAAGTGGTTGTGAAAGTGGCTAATAAACAATTTCTCTCACATTCACCCAAAAGGTGGATCATATTTATTATTTTTTCGGTAGACCATTTCATATCGAGAAATGGAAAAGTAGATTTCAATTATAAATTCACTTGTTCAAAAATTATTTTGAATACTTCCAAGCTTTTTCTCACCCAGGTATTATTCTCATAAAAATGATCACCCACATTTAATTTCATCGAATCATATCTGAAGTAAATAGTGAAAATAGATTTTATATTCAATATATTGAATATTTTCTTGAACAAATGCAAAAGTTTATTTCAATAGACATATCAGTGAAATCCGGTTGTATCATTCATTTCGTGATCACATGGTATCGAAAATCAATATATTTTTTTAGGTTCAATGGATTCTATCAAGAATTGTGCTTCATAACCCGCTATGTTGATAAATATTCAATAATGGTCTATTCAAGTTTTTACCCTTCAAAATGATTTTTTCTGCCACAATAGAGTGTGAATGAAGGTCATTCAAGGTTAAACCCAAAACACTACTTCAAAGTCGTCTTGCCCGCGCCACCTTGTGACTTAGTACAAGGGTGTGACGTAGATGAAGGTCGTTCAAGGTAGAGTTTCCAGCAAACACCAAAGAATCATTTCAGCTAATCACCATGATATATTCGATATTGACAAATAGTAAAACACCCAAGAATTAATTTCTGTTATTTATTCATAAAACAATTATTTTTCGAGTTATCGCATATGTATGATTTAGAATGATGAAAATGTTTTTTTTGCATTCGATACTTTGAATTTATTCAGAAAAAATATACATGCTGTTGTTTCAACATATCATTCATCAGGTAAAGCGAAACACAGATATAATTTCAGTTAATTCTCATCTATTCTTGAGGTTTGCGAAGTGTATCATCAGCATTTAGAGTGGTGCAAAGCGATTGCTACCAATACATTTACAGATTTTTCATTTCACATCACAAAAATGGTTGATCTACAACAAATCATCGATATGGGAGCCTTTGGTGTTTTGGAGAACATGTTCATGCAGTTGCTGACAATGAATCGGAATAATAATAAAATTTTATCAGAAATTTTCGTATCTTGTTTCGAAACTTGTCGAGAATTCAAATACCTCACCAAAAAATTTATTCCATGGAAGAGCTTGTTTTGGGAATATATTTCAATGTACTGCACTCTGCCTGGAGATTTTATCAGGACATACCAAGATCAGTTGGACTGGAATGAACTATCGTATCTATTCCATTATTCCGAAGAGTTCATTTGGGAATTCAGAGACAGAATCAACTGGAAAGTGATGATAGAATCTACCAATGTTTCATCCAATCTGTTGAAGAAGATAATGGACGGAAATATCATCAATAAAAAGAATGACATCTTCTGGGATTATATTTGTAGGTGGTTTAACTTGTCGAAAGATTTCATAATGGAATTCGCCAACGAATTGGATTGAAACATAGTTAGTGAGCGTAAGATGTTGTCCGAAAGTCTGATGAATGATATTCTGATTTGTTGAATTGGCAGTACATTTCCCAATATCAGGACCTATCAGAAGAGTTCGTTTTGCAGCATTTCGACAAAACAGACCTTTCGGGATTATATTGCAATTTGTATTTGTCAGATGTATTCATCGACCCATTCAAATGATATGCCTTTCAGTGAAGTTCGAAACGGTTTTGAGTGGAGTTTTATGAAAAATGTATTTTTTTGTATTATTTCAATGAAATTTTATATTTCCTCATAATGGAACGTAACTCATTTCGCTACTTTTTTCTTTTATATTGTGAATGATTGAATGACCACATTTTTTGATAATCTGAGATTTAGATGTGTTTATTCGGGAAAAACATCATTCATCAAATGAATTGGATTATATATTGTAATAGAAAATAGTAAACTCCACATTATTATTATACCACTTATTGTAACAAATATTTTTCTGATTCGAGATGTCCATATGGTTACATAAATATTGTTGAATCATTTCAGCTAAAATTAAACATCTTTAGGAACCAGCACTAGAATGACTAAACACTACTCCTATAACGCAATGTCCTGTATATACCGACGAAAGTATACGTACTCTGAGGAAATGAAGAAACAAGGATTGACTAATGAATATATCCATTGTTTTGTCTTTGAAGATTTTCAGCTGAGCAACCTTCTTTTTTAAGTTTGATCGAAGCTGGTTAAAATTTATCATCCCTTCCTGCCTTCTGGTTGCAGGATTTCCTCGACGACCCTCGATCGTACGTATACTTTTTTGTAGGTCTTCATCTTCTTGATTGAGCTCAGCAATTTTCATTACGCTGATACAAGAAGACGACGCGCAACCATTTCTTCGTCTTTTAACTTTCTTATATGGCTAAACCAATCTTCGAATATTTTATCAGTATTAGGAAAGGTCGAACTGGCTTTGAAAATAGTAGTGATGTTTTTTTTGGTACGTTGGTGGACACTTCGAGAATGCTGAATGTATCTCTGGGGGTGGTTACCTCGTTGGAAGACTTTTTCAATTCTCGTGTCAATCGCTGGTAGAGCATCGACTTTTTTTTCGACTACGAACCAGTACCATCTTCTAAAGCTCTTTTTTTCCCTTCAGTAACCTCGGTGGGAGATTCTTTTGTTAACCATTGTTGGAGTAATGACTTTTTCGGCTCTGTACCAGAACTTCCTTCTTTTCCCAAAATCGAATCCACATTCGTTCGAGTGTGTTTATCGAATTCGACTAGGAATGTATCCGGATCGAATTGGTGGTCGGCTGCACGAACTAGAACATTCTGGAGAATGTTGATTTTTTCCTTCTTCGGATGATCCCACGACGTTCGACATCTTTGACTGAATGTTATCGGAAATATTTGGTTTCAAATCACAACACTTATCACATATGCTCAAGATATGAAAAAATTACACTGTTACTTAAGATCTGATAAAACTGTTTGAATACATTAGTGAAATCGTTTGAAGACTTGAAAGATTCGAATGGTTCAACAACTATGACAACTCTGGTTTGAAGGGTTTCAAACCTGTCACTTTTATCACCCTATATTTATCACCTCCATTTCTATCTACCACACACATTTTCCATTTTTTCTCATTTCGTGTGTATATCTACTTTCCAAAATTTAAATGTCTTTTTGATAGGGTAAAAGTATTTTTGTGAGTTGATTGAGAAATGATATATACTTATTAGTGTTCAAGGTCCATTAAATTAGTCTATATAGAATATGTTTATTTCTGATCAGATAAAATGTTTAATAAATCCAGTTGTCGTTAGCAATTTTTGTTGTCTATTCATCTTCCTCTTCTCAAGTATTACGCGATATCAGAATATTTCACCTTGAACTATTGGATATGAAACGGGGTGGTTAACGATACGCACTAATTTGAAGTCGTTCAAAGGTGAAGTTTCAACTCATCAATATTCTGGAAAAATCTACTAATTTTGTCACTGAGTCTGGAACATGTTAATGCTTTTTTCAGTAGGTGAAAATCTCGCATTGTAGTTGTTAAAGACAATAAGT
>WOGR01001293.1:0-10721 GCA_015342045.1 Leptinotarsa lineolata | reverse complement strand
AAATATGTTAGTTCCTAAAGACGTTTTATTATTAGCTGAAAATAAATATTTAGACTACACCCACTTCTGCATCTCTATAAAAGTAGGAGTTCAACATATGTGAACTCATTGTGTTCTTGTAGTATCTACCGTTATGATTACACTTTTGAGTATATTTTTGATTTGATCAAATTTTTGGAGTTTTCGATTTTTTTTATATTATAATGGAGAAATTTTCAATTGTGAGAGATATAGTAGAGAAAATTTGTAAATTTAATATGAAAGGTAGGACTCTATAGTTCCAACTCAAGCTTACACCCAAAGACGTGGACCCCCTTGTTTTGGTGAAAAGTAGTATCAAACATGTTGTAAACAAAGTAACTTTAGGTACAGAGTCTACAGATCGCGTTGGCTTTACTTTTTGTTCGAAAGAGTTCAGCCGCGGCAAATGTTGGTTGCAATTTGAATCTGCTTCTGAAATATCATTCGAGGATATATGGAATATTATTTGTTCTGTTTATCAATCAAACGCGACAGCTTCAGATATTGAGAGATTTTGTCTCGATGCAACCACTGTGAAAATGCTCAAAGGTATGGGAAGGGCATCGAAATATAATACATTTGACTAAAAATGTGCTAAACGTAAGGGGACTATTGTGATTAAAAATAATGATCATCTTTGTTTTGCTAGAGCTTTAGTAGTAGCCAAAAAATATGCTGACAATGTTCAAGATAAACGACAAATCCGCCAAGTCATGTGTGTGCAAACATGTACACTAGAATTACTGGAAGAGAGCTGTGTAGAGATATCTGAAGATGGTGGTGGCAAACCTTCAATGTCAGGGATACTTCTCATATTTTATGACCTGAAAAGTACTCAGGAAGAAACATTATCTGATGGTTCTCTACTCCATAAACCCAACTTGTGTGTGTATCGACAACATTGTGAAAAATGTATAGACACAGACATGAAACTATGTTGTTGTTGTGGTGTTAGGCAGCAAGTTCTGAAAATTCAACCAGTAGATAGATTTATGGAATATATAATGAATCAGCGCAAACAATTCAAACAAATCATTGTTGTTGGCCATGCTGGTGGCTTGTACGACAACCAATTTTTGTTAAATTACATACTGACATCAACAAAACTGAAACCAGAGTTCATAACCCAAGAAACAAAACTGCTGTTGATGTCTGTAGGTGATGTGAAATCAATTGACTCGCTCAACTACTTTCCGATGCCTCTAGCTCAACTACCCAAAACTTTTGGGTTATCTGGTGTGAAGAAAGGTTATTTTTCACACCTTTTCAATAAGGCTGAAAACTGGCACTATATC
Organism: Leptinotarsa lineolata; assembly: GCA_015342045.1. Lineage (NCBI taxonomy): Eukaryota > Metazoa > Arthropoda > Insecta > Coleoptera > Chrysomelidae > Leptinotarsa > Leptinotarsa lineolata. The sequence goes on along the minus strand of WOGR01001293.1, from coordinate 9,405 downwards.
GGGACTTTACTAGCTCTAGAATATTATGAATCAGAAGCTATCAAGTATACACATACCGTCGAAGAAGATAAAGACCCCAGAAAACAACTCATCGAATGGCATAGAGAACTATCTGAACGAGGATATGTCTTCGACTTCCAAAAAGAGTTCATAGAATACTGCGTGAGTGACGTAGCGAGCATGTCTCAAATTCAGAGAATTATTGAAAAAAGAAGGTGGGGTGGATTCTTTCACAGAAGCTATAACATTACCTGGGACTTGTAATAAAATTTTTAGGGGAAAATTTTTGAAAGCCGAGACTATAGGTGTTGTATCTGAAAATTGATATAGGTGGCGTGACAAACAGTCAAAAATAGCCGTTCAATGGTTATTGTGGGAGGAGCTACAAAGAGGGATTGAGATACAACATGCTGATCGGGGATCCGAAGCATCCATATGCAATATGAAAGTGGATGGTTTTTCTGAAGTAAAAATTTTTGAGTTTCATGTTTGATATATCCACGGATTTCCTAAACCTTCTTGGATTACAGATGTTATCAAAAAAATGATTGAACTTAGGGAAAAAGCTTACCGTAAATACAAGAAATTGCAGGACGAAGGTCATTGAAACTATCACAAACAACTCAGAAATCATATAAATATAGCTGTCCGTAACGAAAAGAAATGCTTTTTAGAATTCCGTGCAGAAAACAAAAATGGTAGTAAGATTCTTTGGAAAAGATTAATAAATTTGAATATACACAGCAAAACAACTATATCCATACCGGAATGTCTTCACAACCCTAACAGAATAAATCAGCACTTTATACAGTCATCATTGAATAAGTCTGAACCTGAACAAAATTCGTTGAATGAGTATATTGAAAACAGAAAATCTAAATTTGGGAAACTTTTTCATTCTTCGACAGTTACTATCAAAGAAATTCATGAATGCTTGCAGGAGGTAAAATCACTAGCTACTGGTCCTGACTTAATCAACTTAGAAATGATATTACTTTGCAGCCCAACAATTCTACCAGTATTAACAAATATTGTCAATTCTTGTTAACTGGAAGGTATTTTTCCTGATAGCTGGAAAGTGTCACGGATAATTACATTGCCTATGAAGAGTGATGTATTGAGTTACAATGACCTCCGACCGGTTAGTATACTACCATGTCTGTCGAAGGTAATTGAGAAAATCATGAACATTCAAATAAGACATCATCTTGAAAAATATTCTATATTGCCTTCTGAACAATCAGGGTTCAGACCGGGACACAGTTGTGCTACAGCCTTACTTAACATTGTTGATGATATTATGAGAGAGACAGATGCAGGAAAAACAACTGTTTTTATTCTCTTAGATTATTCAAAGGCATTTGATACTATAAACTACAAAATATTACTCTCTATTTCACATTTCATAGGTTTTTCGGACAGTGCTATTAGTCTTATGCGTGACTATTCACAGGACAGGAGTCAATATGTAGAGACAGCTGTGAGTCAGTCAGCAAGAGAAAACGTCACTTGTGGGGTTCCACAAGGGTGTATACTCGACCCCGTACTATTTAGTTTATATACAAGTAATTTCATTTCGAGCATTAAATCTTGTAAAGTTTACTTTTATGCTGATCATACACAGCTGTATCACTCATTTGCTCCAGAAGATTGGTTTGAGGATCAAAAAGTTATATCTGAAAATATAAACTGATTAGTAGAGGTATCACATGAGCATAAGTTGAAAATCAACGCACTCAAGTCAAAAGTAATGATATTTGGGAAAAACAAACATCACATTGAAACAATTACGAGAATCAAAATATAAAGAGTTACTGTTCACAAGTGATGCAAGGAATTTAGGTTTACACCTAGATACAGAACTTCGATTCAGAAAACATATTGACTCTTGTCTTCAAAAGGCTTATTGTTCATTGAAAATACTTCATCCTCACAGACATGTTCTTTCACAATCACTTAAAAAAAACGTTAAGTGATACACTTGTCCTAAGTCACTTCAACTTTTGTGATGTTGTGTATGGTCCATGCTTAGATCATATCTATATGAATCGTATAAAAAAAATTCAGAAATCATGTCTTGAATTGATCTACGGTATTCGCAAATATGATCCAATATCTCATAAGCTAAAATCCGCAAAATGGTTAAAAATGCAAGATCGTCGAAAACTCCATTTTCTCATTTCAACCCATTTAATAATCAATAAAAAGTGTCCCCCATATCTTCACAATGAAATAAAATATAGGAGTGATATTCATAACCTCAATTTACGTCATAGGGGTAATATCTCGCTTCCACCGTACAAAACTTCTATGTTCCGAAGAAGCTCTACCTACAATGTCCTCAAACTTCAAAATGAGATCGACCTATTACTTCGTACTATGAAACTATATTCATTCCGGAACAAAATGAGCGACAGTCTCTTGGCCAAGAATGAATAACTCAATATTTTCACATGTAATGTTTATTCATTTATTTATACTTTAACATTTCTGAAATAATAAAAATTATTTGCACGCAAACAATTATGATTGAATTCATGTTAACCTGGGGCTGAACTATAGAACTTTTGCAAATTGTTTTCCGCTTCATTTTGCATTCGTTTTTTATATTATTCCATATATGCATATACTTTTTCTTCTCATCTTTTTTGAAATATTTTTATGTTTATATTGGACAATGTAATTAAATGCAAATAAAATTATTATTATTATCATTATTATAAAATACAAACGTGAAGATTATACTTTCGATGATCCCACTGTTACTATAGCAATGCGGTATATGAGACAACCTTGACAAAAACCGAACGTTTGCGACATCTGGGGTACGAAGTCATGGAGAAGTTTGAAAAGAGCTTTTGGAAAATCCAGAATTGCGTATTTTTAGTGGAAAACACTACTTTATATCCATAATACCTTTGAACCCATGTGACGCTTTCTATGGTGGTCGAACTGACGATACGAAATTATATTACAAGTGTAAAGAAGGTGAAACAATAAAATACGTTGATGTACGCAGCCTATATCCATTCATGAATAAATATGGAAATTACCCTGTAGGTCATCCGGAAGTTTTTTTATTGGAGAAGAATGTAATAAACTGAATTCAAATAACATTGATGGTGTTATAAAATGTAAAGTTTTTCCCCCTCAAAATTTATATCATCTCGTATTACCAGTCAAAATTCCTGTTTCCCCTTTGTCGATCCTGTCGTACTTCCTGTTGGAAGTACGATATGACAATATGTGCAATATGATCCTGCTACCGAGTTTAACGGAGGATATCGAGCGATACGGTCGATTAGTGCGCGCTCATAGAATTTGTGACCTTTTTTACATCGTTCGATTTTTTAAGTTAGTGTGTTTTTCGCCATCAACAGCACGATCCAGTGCCGTGCACCTTTACACATGATCCGACCAAATGGGTACACCTAACCAGTTGGATCCAATTTTTCCTGGGATTTCTGACTACAGGAATCGCCAATCTGCAACAACAACTGTAACCCCCGACCAACAAAGTAACCAAACCATGACTTATTCCACAGCAGTGAGTCGATAAAAATATCCAGAAAAAACCCAAGCGATCGATAGAATAAAAATCCAAGAATATCTCCTAGCACAAGGAAATATCGTAAATCCCAAACAAATTCTATTTGCATCAAGAAATCTCCAACAACCGAATCTGCATTTACCTTTCGAGTACAGAACTGGTAAACAATTTCATGAATGAACATGGTACAATCACCATAGGCCATGAAATCTTACGAGCAAGGAGACTAATTACCCCTTCGGAGAGATTGATTTTGTCCAACGTCAGCCCTACCATTCTCCACTCTCTTCTAGAACAGGCTCTCCATCAAATAGGCCTGAAGATATTGTCACCAATAACATTCCTGCGAGTCAACATGTCGAATCCAGATTTTGCACACATACTGAGTTTCAGAAGGCAAGTCTACATAAATCCACCAGAAGATGTCGACATTCCAGAATCAATCTTAGTGTCTCAAGATAATACGTCATACAAAGTATATCTGTCACTTAACAACTTCAATCCGACCATATATCTTCCCAATGTATCGCTGAACTTCAGGAACGATTAACAGAGCCCCCCATCCTACTTCCACCAGTAACAACCAATACTTCAAACAAACCATCACCCCCATCACCTGATCATAAATGAATCTCCTTCTCCAGAAATACCATTGGAACAAAACGAAACAACTCCACAGCCTAGTGAATCATCCGTTTCTACAAACTCCAACAGCTCAAACAAAAGAACCATTACCGAAACTCTGACACCAACTGATGAAAAAACACCCGATTTATTTAGGAAGCCATCATTGAGTATCCCCAAAAATACGAGCTGATAGCAAGGAAACTAAATCCTTTGAAGAATGTATAAAACCAGCAAAGAACTTCATCGATTCAGGAAATTTTGTGATCAATTACAATCAACTCAAAAATTTCTTTGAGAATGTCTATGGATCCAATGACCCTCTAAGCGTTACTAAACAGTACACTAACGATGTTCAAGGCTAATTGAGTATGATAGGCAGCATCTATCCGTATTTAAAGGAAAGATCTATTGAAACTTGATGCACAAAACTCAAAAAAAAAGATAGCGAAACAATAACTGTCCAAAGAGGTATCCTTTAATGACACAGAGGGCGACTCTTTGTCTCAGGAACTACAATAAATCTTGTTTCTAGGTTAACCATTCTTCAGTGGAACCTGAACGGGTTTGTCACCCAAATCGAAATGCAAAAGTTACTCATATTGGAACATATGAACATATGTCAATCATATGTCTATAAGAAACTCATTTCAAAAGAGAGCACACTCATACCATAAAAAACTACAGCTGCTTCCATAGAAACAGAGCAGATCAACATAAAGCCAGCGGCGGCGTAGCTATATACGTTCACCAAACTTATAGCGCCGAAGAAATTCCACTAACGACCCAGCTAGAAGCTATAGCTATTACATTTTAAGGTGCAAAAAAGTTTAATGTTTGCATCATTTACTTTCCACCAAACCGTGAAGTGACTTACGATGAGCTAGATAATCTCTTTCAACAAATCCCCAAACCGAGACTCATAGCAGGTGACTTCAACAGCCATAACACAATATGGGGATGCGAGTCAACACACGCCAGAGGCTGAATTCTAGAGCGCATCGTAGATGAACATAACATGCTCGATTCAACTCTTTCTCAGGAATTCACAGCGCAATAGATCTCAGTTTCTGTAACCCTTCACTCCATACAATGTTGGACTTCCCTATCCTCTCAGGTTTATACGGCAGCGACCATTATCCAATCCTTCTCTCAAGCTCCCATCCTACGCAAGACGAGGTAATACAGCCACCGCAAAAATGGAATTTGAAAAGAGCCGACTGGAGACTCTTCACTGACGTATTCGAAGCTAGAGTTGCATAGTATCAATTAAGAGAAAGCGTTGATGATTGCGTAAAGGACATCGTTAAAATCATAACAGATGCTGCACATTCCCGATTCCACCACATTCCGTGGTGGAATCGGGAATGTAGTTAAGCGATAAAAAAATCCAAACATGCTTTCAACAGACTTAAACGTCATCACACACCAGAAAACGTGATAGTCTTCAGGAGACTGAGAGCTAGGTCACGGTGGATTATGAAGAAAAGCAGAAAAGAATAATGGGCCCAATACGTATCATCTATCAATAGTTCAACACCTCTAGGCATGGTGTGGAACGAAGTCAGGCGCATAAAAAATACCCATTATAAATTTGGAGTATCGTGCCTAGAACACCAAGGTGAAACAACATCAAATTCTTCAGAAATTGCAAACATCTTCTCGAACATCTATAAGAAAAATAATGACTGCTCCAACTATACATCAGAATTCTCACGAACAAAAAATGAGGAAGGGAACAAAAAAATTGTCATTGCTGAAAATGGAATGAATCCAATCAATGTACCGATCTCCTATCAGGAATTCGAGGAAGCCCTGAAATCAAACAACTCCTCTGGTCCTGGACCAGAAGATATTCCATTCGTCTTTCTCAAACAATTACCTTCCATCGCACAATATTTTCTTCTCAACATTTTCAACAAAATCTGGATAGAGAGAGCATTTCCTGAGAAGTGGACAGAAGCAATTATAGTACCACTAATCAAACATGGTAAGCAGAGAACCGATCCACAATCCTACAGACTCGTGTCTTTGACATGTTCGATGTGTAAATTGATGGAGAAAATCATAAATAGTCGCCTAAATTGGTTTCTTGAGGAGAATAAGTTGTTTTCGCAAAAACAAAATGAGTTCAGAAAGGGTAGGTCAACGTTGGACAACCTGGTGAAATTGGAATCGTCTATCAATGAAGGATTTGCTAACAAACAAAATACTGTAGCAGTCTTTTTTGATATAAACAAAGCTTTCGACATGACTTGTAGATATTATATACTGAAAAAGCTTGAAACCTGAGGCATCAGGGGCAACCTTCTTCAATTCGTCCAAAAATTCTCACAGAAGCGGTACTTTAAAGTCAGGGTCAATGAAATAATATCACAGAAAAAACTTCAAGAAAATGGAATTCCTCAGGGTTCCGTTGTGAGCACCACATTGTTTTTTCATTGCAATAAATGAAGTCATGATGAACATTAATTATCCTGTAAAAGTAAGCCTTTATGCAGATGATCTGGTGGTGTACTCGAAAGGAAAAAACTTGAATTCAATAAAAGTCAACGTTCAAGAGGGATTTTATGCAATTGAGACATGGTTGAATAATACAGGTTTCAAATTGAGCCCAGAAAAGGAAAATGCATTCTCTTTACCAGAAAGAACAACATCACTGCACCAAAAATAACTGTCTGTAATCAGAATATCCAAGCAGTTGAATACACCCGGTATCTTGGTATGACGTTTGACAGTGAACTCAACTGGAAGGCTCACTTAATTCAACTGAAAACATATTGTCAAAGTGGAATTAATTTACTGCAGATGTTATCCAAAACCAAAACTGGGGTTCCGATAGCCAAACCCTTTTACTCCTGTATCGAGCTTTGATAAGGACCAACATCGAAAATGGATCCATAATATATGCGTCAGCAAACAAAGCAACCCTAAGAGTTTTAGATACTGTTCACAACACAGCAATAAGACTAGCTCTTGGAACATACAGAATTAGATCCTCCGAAAGCATATACTGTGGATCGGATGAATCATCATTACACATGAAAAGAAAATACTTGAGTCTGGCGTACGCATCTTCAGTTTCATCCAATAATTGTCACCCAACATACGATTATACGTTTTCCAATCGTTTTAGCCGGCTTTTTGAAAAGAGCAAAAGAATAACGTTGCCTTTTTATCAAAGGATCAATCAATATATTTCTGAATTAAATATAGCCTTCCATAAAACTCTCCCCATCAATTACTCCGACCCTCCGCCTTGGCTCCTGGTTCTACCCCGTTGCAATACATATCTCTCCAATTTCAACAAAGCCGAAATGCTTTTCAGTTTGCTGCTCAGTTACTTTAACTCATCTTTGAGTGAATATGATAGCTTCACTCACATCTACACGGACGCTTCAAAGTCGAAGCAAGGAACTACAGCAGCTTTCTCGACAGCCAACACATCCAAGGCATTAGAATTATCTCCGATGAGCAGTATTTACAGTGAAGAACTCTTCGCAATAAACCAAGCGATAAAATTTACTAAAGATGAAGGGATCGACAAAACACTCATCTTTACTGATTCACTGAGTTCACTGCAGGATATCCAACGAATATACTCAGACACTTCGTTAATAAAGTCCATCAGAAGCAAAATTTTTTCAGTCAACGAGGCCTCCAACGTATTGAAATTCATGTGGTAATTCAGGGTAGACAGAACTGCCTGTGAAGCCGTGTATGATGAAACAGTGCAAGAGCAAGAGAGTTTGTCCCATACTGATCCCAAACATCAAATGAAACAGAGCATTCTCAACTTTTGATATTCCAAATGGAACAGCTCAAAAATGAAGTTGAGAGAAATCAAAGCTACACCATGGAAAAGAATACCTGCACAAAGGAGACACCAGATTGTAATAACACGTTCACGTATAGGACATACTCAATACACACATGAACATTTGCTGAATAGGAAGGAAGAAAAGATATACCCTATGTGTTTGGTACCAATGTCAGTCAAACACATCATAGTGAAATGTCCCAGTTTTGTACCACAACAACAAAAGTTCAGCATCAGTTCAGAATTGAAGACAGTTTTTGGAGAGCAATGCAACTTTGGAAATGTCGTAGGGTTCTTAGCAGAAATAGGCATTCTTCATAGGATATAATTTTTGTTTTATTTTTTAATGTCACACAGTTTCTAGCCTCAATGTTGTAAATAGTATCAACTTCATGAAATGTTAACGTATTGTTGCTAATAACCCTAGGGGTTGGTGCATTTTTTATATTTTTTCGAATAAAAAAAATGACCCTGCTACCAAGTCAGGTGGTCTATTTTCTGAATATATTTCAAAGTCTTTGAAAATTAAACAGCAAACTTCAGGTTGGCCCTCTGATTGTATATCCGATCAATAGAAACATAATTACATCCGAGAGTATTATGACAGAGAAGGTGTTACCTTACTTGCCAAAGAAATCGAAAATAATCCTGGACGTCGACAAATTGATAAATCTGTGATAACAAGTTTCTGGGGAAAATTAGGGCGGAGAAAAAACCAACAAAAAACTTCCATATTCGAGAATCCTGCTGAATTTTTCGATACGCTGTCGAGACCGTTCATCGAAGTAAACAGCATTTTTCCAGTCAATGAAAATACCCTGATTGTTGATTGGTCTTTCAAACACGAAACGTACACTACTCTCCCCACTGTGAATGTAGTATTGGCTGCTTACACTACTGCTCAAGCAAGGTTGAAATCATATAGTTATTAAAGTTATTTGTAGATACTGGATAATAGGGTGTTATACCATGATACAGACTCTGTCATTTATATTTCACACTCTGGAATGAATGTTGTACGTTTGAGTAGTTTTTTAGGTGAGATGACTGACGGATTGTCTGAATATGGGAAGGGTAGCTACATTACAGACTTTGTCTCTGGTGGTCCGAAATTATATGTATATCGTGTATATTCCACGATGCAAAGTAAAACGTTTGAAATAATCGTAGTGAAAGGAATTACGCTTAATTATAATACAATTGATCAATCAAATTTTGAAAAACTCAGAGACATGGTTCTTAATGATGTCCCTGACGAGTATATCACAACAACAAATATTTTGAGAAAACCTAATCACTCCATAATTAGTAAGCAAGTGACAAGGTCTTTCGCACCAACTTCACCAAACGAAAACGTATTGATGATTCCGACTATGTACCGTATGGCTATAAAAAAAAACAGAATGTAACT
>WOGR01001292.1:0-20124 GCA_015342045.1 Leptinotarsa lineolata | reverse complement strand
TGAGTTGTCATATTTTTACATAAATGTATTATTTCTTTTTCATATTCTAGATCACCAGATCTTACTCCGCTAGATTTTTTCTCTGGGGAACAAGTAAAAATCAGATTTACAACATCAACTACTCGTAAAGAACTAGAGCATCAAGTTAGGGTGGCATTCCAGAACATCACTGAGGAACAGCTAATCAATGTGATGCGCGCAACAATTGAAAAAGTTGAACTTTACCGTGATCAAGGAGAAGGCCATTTTGAAAATTTATAACCTTAATTGACTAATTTGCGATTGTCTTGCAATTATTCAGAAAAATAGAGAAAATAAAGTGAAAGTGTGTGGCATGAAATTATTCTTAAGAAAATGATCTTTCACAAAAAGCCGACGAGCTACCCCCTATCCTTTTGAAAAAATCATGTTAACTGGAAAAATTCATATCTGCGACTGTGAAATATTTCTTGAAACGACTGTCATAAGCCGCACAGTCGTAGTTTTCCCCTGTTACTTGTTCAAGAATGAAGCGATTTACACGATCCATGGCATTGTATAAAAATGATTTTATTCGTCAAATATTGACAAGTGGAGTATTGTTGGATTTAGAATGTCATTCTCGATCGAAAAGAGTAAAAATATATAGGTTGTCCTATTTAAAAATCGAAAGTTGGGGTCATTTCCGGTCAAACCGGAAGTACGGCAAAGCGAGTAAATATGTCAAAAAATGTGAATAGAACTATAATACACAACCCCCAAATTCCGTTTTTCTATCTCCAATAATAAAAAAGTTATAGGGGTGAGCCACCTTAGAGAATCACCCGGTATACTTCCTCCCATCACACTCATTTTCAGGTTTTGTATTCGAAACTGCATTTTTCCGAACCACTGGAAATACTCCATTGTTCAACGAATGCCCCACAACAAAACCGTCAAAGAGTTGAAAGAACTTCGCCTAGTGAGTATCGTTCTCAAAACTACTTGAAAGGAATTTAAATATATTGCATGAGGAACAATTTGGATTCAGAAAACAGCTGTGTAGCTGAGGGAAATAGACATATAAAGCAACAGTAATAATATTAGAATATTGTTAACATTTTGTTATTAATAAAACGAAAGTATATTGTTCTGACACTTGGAGCAGTCTTAACTTATGCGGTAAATCTCAGTTGAAACATAAATTGCTAATCTCATTAGTGAGTTTTCCTGTATCAATTTGATAGCTTATTCAATAAAATTAATTAACAATCCTTTGTATGAACTTCAAATCGATGTTCCTCATAATTAAAATGAAAATAGACCAAAATTATTTGTCCGACGAATTTGACAACCAACAAACTTTAATCTAATAATAATTCCAGTTGAAATAAAATCTCCACTCGAGAATGAATGCTGATTTTTGCGTTCCTACAAAAAAATAAACAATTCATCCTCACAGAATTTTTTCGATACAGTCATATTTTCCTCATCTGAAAGACTTGAAAAATCAAGCGAGCTGCCATGAAAAGCGTGTATCAGAAGGTTTACTCAGCTCTATTTTCCTTTAAGGAATAGGTAATTTACTGCCTCCGGGACGTGTTGCTTCGGAGGAGAGTGACTGGGGATCGTGTTTACTCTGCGGAATGATCTTATTTGAATATTCATGGCATTCGTGTGCGTTTTACGATGGAGAAAATGCTTGCTAGAGGTAGCAGAAGAGATACTCTGGCATACTTAATCAACGGGAGTTCATTACCTACGTACTCTTGAAGTTGCCACAAGTCACGATAATATATTGAATTGAAGTTTATCGGTTTGAACCCCAAATATTCTAAAAGTATTAACAGATCTGAACGAATGAAATTTGAGGCCGAAATATTCGGATGAGTTACTATAAAAGTGTTACTCTACGGTTTCCTTCTTCCATACAATTCTATGTTGGATGCATCTTTCTTCATAATGCCCCCTTCTTCTTGTCTTACGCCATTACTCTATATCATTGCAAAATACTATCGGTTACCTTTTTTGATATACTTGACCCGAGAAAAGCAAAGGCCAGGTTCTCTGATAAGCCCAGGTCTTCATTGTTCTTGAAAGATAACATGTTCCTTGCCTTGTTCATTAACTAGATTTTATGCCAAAGTGATTCCAGCCAAGTTCATCGATCAGTAAGGCAGCTACCTCACATAGAAACACTCGAATCCCTACTTTTTTATGTTCATTTAAAAAATTTATGGGTATCTGATTACTTTACGAACCCCAGCGACAAATATTATTTGTCAGGTCTTCACTTCGAGTTGGTACAACTCCTCTATGGTTAAAATTGTTCTCTGACAGTTCTGATGACCTGATTCATCGAAGTTTGTACTTGTACATGCCACAGATATAGTTTTTTTGCTGTGTTTACCACTTGAGAGTGGCATATTCCATCAGAAGGGACGTTACGTCTCTCCGGCTTCCATCTAGGAGCTACATATCTGCATATATCAAGGTTCCTCGCATCGAAATATTTGGAGATGGATTCTAATCCTATAGGTACCCTTGAGTTCGAAATCATCCTTCCTGAAATCAACCTGCCCTGTTTGGAGTCTAGCTTAAACAGCTGTAGATATAAGTGAAACGAGTCTTCAGAACGGCATCCTTGTTCAAAGCTCTTCACTGTTTTGTCGAATACCGCAAGTATCTGATGAAATGCATGACGAGCTCATCAAATATCTCGCGGTAATCGTTCTAGGCCATGCATTGATTACTACTTTATACATCTTTCATTGAAAAACTTCTTCCTCCATCGACTTCGCCCATGAATCCTTTCAAATTCTGGGTTAGATTCGGACAATATTCGCCTTCATATGATGCCAGTAAATAACTTGTAATACTGTTATTGGTCTTTAATTCCTTGGGATCGATAAATCTGAAATCTTTGGCCACGGTGGAATTCGGAGCGATGAAATTTGCCTCTATGAGATGCAAGTTGTATTCTAGCATATTAACAGCCTGCCCCTCGACAAACCAATACGTATTCAGTCCATCTGGACCTGAAACAATAAACAGTTTTTGAACCCACAGTGACACTTTCAACTTTTTTTGGGAATATCGGTTTGCGATTGGCACTGTTCCTTATGCTTATTCACTAGGGCTGGAGCGTCCAGTTTGCACAGTGGCGGATGCTGATGAATGTCCTTCCAAGAGGATTCTACCTGAGCAGTTGTCGGCGAATTATACAATTAAGAAAGAATCAGCTACCAGTATTCATACACTGCCAAGACAGTGCTGATTGATAGTTAGCAACACTTTTCAAGGTCGTTTTAGCCTTCCTGAAGTTCATGAACCATCGGATATGGTAACGAAGATGCAGAGTTTCTTCTCATCTTTAAATTCAAAGGGGAATATTTTTGGGGAAGAAAGCTTTTGGCTTTCTACTTCTCCATCTTCATTCAAAGAATATGGGAAACCATAGGAAGGAAGGAAGCAATCAATTTCGAAATAAAGTTTTCACAAAGATGTGTAGCTCATGTCATAGAAGTTACTTCCAGATACGAACTGAAAGAAGAGCCCTCTCAAAACAGCTACTTTTTTCTATTTAGGAAATTGTTCGAACGGAGTTTTACACTGTGGTTTCATTTTACCATATATCATTATTTTCTGTAAGAACACCATGGATCTCTACATCTACTCTAAACGGTTTTAGTGATTTCAGGAGCAGGGTACTGCGTATTCATATTATCTCCATGGATCGCATGCCGCGAGTCTGCTGTAGTGGCAACGCGAGGTATAAATGCCACTTCTTTGAAGGATTGGAGGGCCTATAATGCCCTGTCGATGAAGATAGGATACGATAATATTTTTGGTGGAACAAGAAAGACACTCCGTATGTATTTTATATCAAAAAGCTTCTGCCGTCAACAGTAGGTAATTCATCGTTATTGACACCATCACCTTACCTCTGACCTCTTCAGGTGGGTCGGTTGTGAGTGTCCCTGCCTCGTGTTTTAGGAACCGACTGTCAATTCTATCGGTATTGTACCAGTTGCTTATTCTAGTGTGCAAATGTTAGATCCCTGATTTAATTCAAATGAGTGTTATACCACGTATTAGTAAAAATGTATAGGCTCCATACTTATTTCATATAATCATCATTATTAGGCCAATGGTGCAATATTTGCATATCAAACTAATTATATTTGAGGTGGAATGTTTTATCAACTCTTCATTCGCAGCACTAACGGCTTCATTGCGGTTTTATGCCATGGATGCTTTCATTAAAACCAGCATTAAAGTCCGTACGGTCGTTAAATCAATTGAATATAAACTATTATCACGTGTTGTGCAGAACTAGTAAATTCCTTGATGGCTTCAAAAGATAAACAATAACTTATTACCGTTGCATAAACACGTTTTTCTTGAAATTGCTCCTTATGCAGACGCGAAGTATAAATGGTTTTGTTGGAAATAATTGAACTACACAAACATACGGGGTTATCATCTAAAGAAACTGTTTTCTGCGAATTTACATGTCTCTAGAAATTTACATATATTTTTAACTGCTGCTGTCATTTGGCATCTTGTCCTGGGATCTATTCGCAGAACCGTAGTAGCAGAATCAACCCAACTTCAACAAGCAAAATTTTGGAGAGAAGACTATCTGGTCCATGTTGGTTTTGACCCACGATCGTGAGTCTAAGATACTACCATCTGCACCAATTCACTACCATACCTTTATCATAGACATGACAAAAGAAGCGATGTATTCGAGTTTGATGAATTGAAACACCGTCTAAGAACAAAAGATAAATGTAAATACTGTTATCTATGAGCTAGAAATTGCAAGAAGAAATTAAGTGTATTTTATGGAATTGAAATTGACTTGTATGTTCTTATTTTTACTTTGCTCTGTAAATGGTTCATTGAATATTGTTGGGCAGTAAGCGCAATAATCATTATTAGGTATTACTTTAACGTAAAAGGCGGTTGCTGGTCAGACCCTGGACCTGAAGGTTCGGCCCATTAGGAGTGCCAGCATCAGTAACCAATGACCACTTCTCACAACCGTGGGGTCTGTGACAATTCAGCAGGGATGGTCTTGTAACACCTGAGGTTTCGGTGAGTTGCGCCACCACTTACACTAGCAAATTATCCAAAATTGTGTTACGCTTCAATTTTGAAAATGTGCTAATTTTCTGTGGAACCTTCTGTATATATGTTTTTTCGAGAAATTGCAGAAACAACTACATTATTACGTCGATGAGCGATAGTCTTTGCCGGTATTAGGAACTAGGATTCGATAGAATCGGTAAAATACACTTCGTTTGATGCGTATCAATGAATTATTTTTGTTTTAATGAATGATGTATGATTCAAATAACAATTTATGATGAAAAGTTTACAAAACCGCAACACGTATCAACACATGTATCAATATGCTTCAGGAAGCTATTGTATAAAGAAACACGTGTTGCAGTTTTGTAAACTCTCACAATAAAGTGTTACTTGAATAAGTTATGAATTTTCATCTGCTAATTTCATCACATAAATAATATAATTTATAGTCAATTAATTTTGACGTTTAGTTACCTATTTTGGATGGTGGATTTTGCATGAAATGAAATTTTGTTCACCTTCTGAATTGTAGATTTCACCTTTTGATAAAGGAATTTGATTGTATTTTTTAGTATCAGCAAAATTTTCGTGACAAATCTTTCAAAAATTAAAGGATTGGCAGCCCAAATGAACCCGGGAGGGAAAGCTCAATTCTCCCTCCTATGCCGTGCATCTACCCCCATGCCCCCTCCCGGGTTGAGTACCCTGTGATAAAAACTTCGCCCCACAAAATAAATTTTGCGAGGAAAACTTAATATCCCATTCCTTCCACCCCCGCCCCTCCAGGAGCGGTCCTCAACCTGCTGCTGGGCACTTCAGCAAGATTGACATCTGACCTTTTTTCCAGCCGAAAGTCAGCCTTTAGGTGCTTTTACTTTCTAATCTATTATTTTGTTTTATCGTGACTTTCCTAGCTGAATTTTTGCATGAGGCCCACAAAAGCTAACCGGAGACTTCTGTTTAAGAAATCGCGGTCCAGTATTTCTCGGTGAACCTGAATAGAAATTGTTTGTTATCTGATTAAAAAATGTTATACTTACCGCAGCCGCCTGACAGCGACTCTCGGGGGTGGTCTCGTTTTGTTTCGTTAGCCTTCTATGTTTATCCCTTTCTCGGAATCTGGGGTCATCCCTGTTTAGAGCATCGTGTAGATCGCGTAGCGCTGGATTGTTTTACGATCTGATTCTATCGAACATGCTTTCTGCATGTTCTCTCATATTGTGTCCACATATTGTGTGTTCAGTTCTAGGTCTCGAAATATGTATCTGTTGGGTATATATCTCGGAGCGTTTACCGCGGCCCTCCGTGCATCTACATCTACAGAGCTAGTTTTATACTCGGTCCCTAGTACACGAGAAAGGGCCTCCACAACCGGCACTATGGGAGGGGTCAGAGGCAAGGTGGTGGGACCCAAACGTGAACCAATTATTTGCCTGCTTTTGTTAAAAACCGCAATGACACCGGGCGCTTTAGGTGGACAAGCAAACTTAGCCTAAAGCATTGTTGGAAAGTAGCGAGTCCACGAAGAGGATAATGGCGAGAATGCATTCTCTTTGGTGTGAAATACAACGGGAGAATGCTGCCTCTTCCGCGAAAAATTTGAGGGATTATGTGCTAAAGAAGTGGTAGAAGCATCATGTCGCTGGTGGAGCCAGCTGGAACACGCAGGAAGCTCCACAAAATTAGGCGCCTGGAGCCACAATTTATTATTATTTTAGTACTTCAAACATTGCGCTAGTCGGGCCTTGTCTCCAATACATTCGAAGAACGTGCCAGCATCATCAATCAGTGACACTTCCCACACCGTAAGATGAGTGATCAATAAATCCGAGAATCATGGGCCTTGTCAATCAAAATGTATACATATAAACTGTGCATTACTTCATTATTGAAAACTTCTAGATTCATTTCAAGACATGACTAATGACCATTTTTGAATCAGTGAATTTGTATTTTTTCAATATTGAAATAAAGTGAATTGCATTGCATGTTATTACATTGCAGCATATATCTTTAGATATACATTACATACGAGTATACAATTTCCTTTATACGTCATTAATAATATGGATTCTATTGGAACAATTATGGAGCCCTGTATTTATATTAAGACAGAGGACCTTTTTTATGTCATTATTGATATTAGAAGTATTTACAAATTGATATCGGTTTCTCAAAAAAAATATCTAATTACTATCAGCATTCTGCATTTCAAAATTTTCAAATTTGTTGAACAATATATTATGATCGACACAGACGAATGCCCTGTTGAGACCACAAAGCCATCTTATGCACTGGTTTTCTTAGTAATTCGATATAGGGGCAGTTCTCATTTATGTTTATGCCATCCCCTGGAGTTTGGACCAGTAAATTTCTTCAATAAAACTTGAGTAGAGTTTCGCATTATAAAAACATAACTCTTTGTTTCAGACTGATCCAAATACTGCATTTCTGAGAGCAGCTAGAGCAGGACAGCTAGATAAAATACAAGAATATTTGGATTCAGGAACCGTTAGGGATATAAATACTTCGAATGCTGTAAGTATAATTTCGATTGGGAATATTCAATTCTAATTTTATTTAGTCATATGATAATTCAGCGAGCCTCATGAAAATTACTTGGTAAAAAGATTGAGAAATAGAAAGCCAAAACCTTTCTTTCCTTCTTTTCCAATTATCGGTTATGTCATTAATTCACTATATTGAAAGAATTGTCACAATAATACCATTATGTTCTTCATCTTCCTAATACATCACTCTTGAATTCCAGAAATAACAAAAACATCGCGTGTACGGGAAGACCTTGTTATATATAAAATACTGTTTTGTTTTTTATGTTTTCATCATTATTTTGTTCGAACACAGCAAATGACTATTTCGATTTCATTACAATTCCACGTGGCATGTGAATTATCGTATCGTTATATTTTATGTTGATTATATGCCAACAAAAAAGGGTATTACTTACTTGATCGCGTGTTCTCACTCTTATACAGAGTGTCCCTGGACTTCCTCTTTTCCTCTCGTGAATGTATAGATGGGGTCAAAATATCACCAGTACTTCATATAACAAACTTTTGTTCCCAAAATCTATGTTTAGAGTTACTTCTTTCAAAAAGGATTGCTTCCTTTCTTTCTTTGGAAGATTCCCACTTTTTTTGTATCAAGATGAAGTAGTAGAAAGCCAAAAACTTTCTTTCCCAAAGATAGGTAAAATGTTCATTACGAATTTTCATAATGCAAACACGTTAACTTAACAAAACTCGTGGTGTAATTATCAATCGCAAGCCTCGAGAGCAAACAGAAATGAAAAATCCGCAACAAAAACTGCCCGATATGACCCGCTTCTCTCTCAATACATTTTCGGAGTCTGCGAAGACACCCTCTCTGTACTTGAAATAACATTCCAGGGTCGTTTCGTATGACTTTACCGTATAATGTTATTATATAGTGTGTGAATAGGTGTAGCATAAACAAGGCTCTTTAGATGCCCGCGCAGAAAAAATCGAATGGATTCAAATCCGGAGATCGAGGTGGCCATGCATATGACCCACCTCTACCAATCCATCTATTATGGAAAGCATGATTCAGATATAATCGGGTTTGCAATGGAACATGTTCCAAAAGTACATTCAAATCGTTCTGAAGGAACTCCAAATAACGTTCCATCATCCAATCGATCATGTAGAACGAATTGTTTTTTAAGATAGTTTGCTATGAAACCAACCCAAACATTCAGGTTGAATTTTTGTTGGTTTTTGGTTTGCAATATCCCATTGGGATTTTATTCGGCCTATATGTGGAGATTATGGGAGTTGATAACTCCATCTGTACTGAAACCTGCTTCATCAGTGAATAAAACTCGATGAATAAAAGTCATATCCTCTCTTTGCTTATTCATGAACCAATTGACATATTTCAGCAGTGCTGGAAAATCTTCAGGTGTCATGACATGTACCTTCTGGATGTGATATGGGTGGAGCAGTTGTTTCCTAATTATTCTATGAATAGTAGACTTGCATGTATAGAACTGTTCTGATAGATTTCATCAGATTCAGGTAACACAACACGAAACGTGGATATTCCATACGTACATACAAAATATGGACTGAATTCGATATTCGCATAGCTTGTTAGTTCAAAATTATCACGAATCTACAGAACTTGATATTTAATTCGTATCCCTGTTATGTTGTTGCATTAACGTTATCATAATTATTTCTGCTCTAAAAATTTTTTCTCTCAAATAATAGTAGACATCTCAGGTTGGATGTCGCTGAACAAAAGTGCATTTTTATCAAAATTCGTTGCTTTGATCGATTTTCCACACGAGTACTTTTATTCAGAAAATTGTCTAAGTAGCCTGATTTTGTTGAAAAATATCTGTCATTTCACAGTTTTGGGGTGTGGACCATCGGGGGTAGTCCTGACTTTGTAGCAAAACAACTGACTCCTGCATGGAAGCTCATCAAAGCAAATCATTTTAGTCAATCACCAAAATTTGGTTGATTTTGAATATTCACTGGAAAAGTTATCAAAGAATAACAATTTCATTTCATAACTTTGAAGGCCCTTAACTTGGTAACGAAGGATTTTAGGAACAAAAGTTTTATGAAGTACTGGTGATATTCTGACCCCATCCATACAATCCCAAGAGTAAAACAGGAAGTCCAGGGACCCCCTTTATATACTTATATGACTTTATAATTATTTCACTTTTTCACTTGTTTAGTTTTCTTGTTATCTCTACTGTATATAAATATGCCCATTTTTTAATCAAAGTAGAGTAACCAGAGTAACCAGAGTAACAATTAATGATGCACACAAACATTTTTTGTCATGCATTTATCGAAATACGCCTGAATCAAAAATTATTTCATCGTGGAACTTTTATCATCTTTTGCATGATATTCGTCTCCATGTCGAATATCGTTTTACTTTAAAGTTTGTCAATGTAGTTATCCGGTCAATTTAGACATCCGAAAGTACAAAAATTCACATCCTTAAAGTCGGTAGGATTGGTCAAAACATCATAAATGTAATTGAAAAAATCCTCATCGATCCGATACCTGGAAAAAAGTTTACTCGGGGTCACAGGTCTCAAAAACGGGTTTCTCGCAATTTTCAGCAAAACGGCCAGACAAAAATTGTAGATCAGATAATTATCTATAAAAAATGACTGGATACTCTTTTCCTAAGAGCCACCGTTTCTGAGATATAACGATTCAAAAAGTTGGAAAGGTTGTAATCGTCATAAGATGCACACGTTTCATGTCATCTTTGAGGTAGAGTACTAAGCGCGTTTTTTTAACGTGGTTTCTCCGGTAGTCCTATTCCACGAATTTGTTGTGATCATGTTTAATTTGAAACTATTGAATAATATATGATATACAGTGTGTAAAAGCCTAATGGAATAAATTCATTATTTCGGTTACTGTACCTATTTTCAAAAAATCCCAAACACGTCAAATTTAAATTATAATTTGACCTACTTCAACGGAAAAATGCCACCCCTACCTTCAACCCCCGTCGAATGACAGGTACAACCCTCAATTTTTTAAATGGGAAGTGTAGGTTTGTGATATATCGTTTGAAAGGTCTTGAATGTTCTCGAAGACTCTCGAATGTTGTGGGACGTTCTCAACTTTATGAAACATGTCCCTGGTTATCCATTCAGCGATACTCAACCTGTAGCCCGCGAGCCGCATGCGGCCCGCCAGCCTTTTCTATGCGGCCCTCTAGCGGCTCTAGCCCTTTCTGCAGCCTGCACTACTTCACAACTTGCTGCATTGGGATTTGATGATGCAAAGTTATCGGATGAACTAATTGATTTTAAAAATGATACATACCTGGAGGCGATTTTTAAAGAAAACAGGTAAACAAATATGAAGAATTCTAGAAATTAGTACCGGATAACTACAAAACGCTCAAAAATTGCGTACACTTGCTCCTCACCTTGTTTGCGTCAACTTACCTGTACGAATCCTCATATTCAAAAATGAAATATGCGAAAAATGTTTATAAATCCCGACTAAGTGGACGACACGACGTTTTGAGAGTAGCATGTAGTATTTATGTGCCAGATTTATCAGAAATTGTAAATAGTTTGCGTCAATGTCAATCATCACATTAATTTTAAATAAATGGTTTATTTTTACAGTGATGTTTTATGGTATTTTACATACAACGTCTAACTCTAATAACGCAAAACCTGAAAGTAGTTTGTTCGGTTCAGTTTTATTATTGCGGCCCGCAAGTTCTAGCAGTAGCGACTATGTGGCCCAAGGGGAAAAAAGTTGAGTACCGCTGGTCTAGTGACTGACGTAATAATAATATCAAATTGATTGAACCCGTGAATTTTTGTAGAAGCATGTATGCAAAGTTTCAATATTTACTCACAATCATATTTGAATATATGTTTCGTTAAATCAATTTCATTAGGACAGTGACAGTGATCAAAATTGTGAGAACGATACATAACTAGGCCCTGAAAGTCACGTATGATTAAGTGGCCTAGCCTTGAATTTTTTCATCATTTTATCGGTTTGAAGGGAATAATCACTCCCAAATATTTTACAAAAACCAACTTTGTATTGAGAAACGTACCTCTGTCCTTAAATATTCATCAGAATAGAATATTTGTACAGACCAAAAAAATTGGATTCTGCACAAATCATTGATTCATTTGATAAGCCAAAAAAATAGATCCTGTAATATCTTACAAATGGTCACGAGTCTTAAGTGCTCATGGTCTTCATGGTAACATTCGAAAATGAAAGCAAAGATTCGCGTAATATACCTACAATTGTAAAGTTCTCAAAACTGCAAGATAAGGCGATTAAGTTTTCGACGTAAATATTCTCTAAAGGGTAAAAATAAACAAATCAGGATAAACGTCAAAACAGAAGACACTTTCAATAGGTTTTCATTAACTCATTGTAGTTGAGTCACGGTTTGAAAGGGGATTAGAATGAAAAAAAAAAGGTTTTGGCTTTCTACTTCTCCATATTTATACAAAACCGTACAGCTTCTCAAATATAGGAAAAGGTTTGAGAATTTCTGATCTCTCTCTTTCTCTCTTTCGCTAGTACCGTAAATTCTAAAGAGAGAGAGAGAGCAGAAATTCTCAAACCTCTTCCTATATTTGACAAGCTGTAACTCTGCTACTCGCAATTTGAACAGAATTGGGATGCTCAGATTAGAGGATCATTTCAAGTGTTTTCGACTAATAGATGATGATCCGAAAGATACTTATATTTACTTCCTGCATTTATATGGAAGAAATAGGTGAACCCATTAATGAAGTATATAGTGTCTATATAGTCCATTCGGTATTGTCTGAGAGTGAAAGAATTCAAAGAATGCAAACATGCCGGTACATCAAGGAAAGCAACAGTCGTCTCAAGCAAGTGGAACTTTGAATACACCCACAAAGTCACTGAGATATTTCAACCCGCAATGCCCCTGAGGACGCCGCTAAGGAGCCATCAAAATAATGACTTGAGACGAAAGACATCAAAAGAGTCGGTCGACGCTTTTTGTCATATTGCGTTGAAGATAGTATTAATAAGCGTCGGATTGGGGGTATTAATATGAAATTTCCAATGATATATTCTGTATGATGCGAAGATAATTGAAATATTGTAAAAACTTATTTTGTTTAAATATTTTATTTTGAGTTTTTGTTGAAATAGTTTTTATTTAGGATTGTTACCATCTACAGATCTATAAAATAATCAGAATATTAAATTTAAAAATAAATACAAATGTAGAAGGGGCAAAAAATTACTGCAATTGAAAAAGTAGCTCTTCGAAAAAAAATTAATTTGTCAGTAACTTAAATATATAAAATTTTGGAAATAAAAATAAATATGTATCATCTGGAGGCATTTTAAAGACTGTCCATTCTCTTTATCCAAAATTTTTTAATCAAAACATTATAATTAGAATCTGTTCAAAATCTGTTTTTCCGTTAATCAGCTGTTGGCCCCATAGGAACGATAACTTTCAGAAGTTGAGAAACTTGTGCGAGCTAAGGACTAACGAGGTCTTACCTTTTAAGGTGTGAATCCTAACACGGTTGCGGGAATCACCCCAGTTTCTACCAGATAAATTCTTTCGAAAAAAACATCTGGTCTATGCCGGAATCGAACTCACGACCTTCCGATCGAGAGTCGGGCGCACTACCACCGCGCCAATTGGTAGCTATAATTCATCTTCTGATGTAAATCAATTTGATATCATTTATATTGACACTGATAATATCAAATTGATCGTAAGTTTAATAATGAAGATGGATAAAGTTTTCGAAACGTCAATAGATAAGTATACAAATGAAATAGGTTTCCGCGGTTAAAAATTTGAACATCTGAATTTCGGGTTGAACCGCGCTCAAAGTTTTGTATTGTTCGACGTTTCGGCTTCGATTTTGAAGCCATTTTCAAGAAGTAGAACAGTGTGGCTGTACTGAGACACACTTTAGGGTTTTGATGTTCTGATCTTGACAGACCTTCGAGAAGGTATGACCCCCATTGACCCATGTTTCATCCAAATAAAAAATAGATTTACACAGTGTTCTGGCTTTCTTTATTTCTCTTAAGTTATTTCTTCTCCATTCTATAATATCCGATTTTTCTATTAACATGCTCTTTCTATCTTGTTTTCCAAAAGTGAAGTTCAGCTCTTGTAATATCTTTCATAATCAAACTGTCTTCACGAATAACTGACAAAACTTTACTTAGTATAGGTATTTCATTTTTATGTAAAAAGAGTGTACTGTTCTCCTAATGGAACTCTTCACTTCTTCGTCGATAACCAAACATTTTCTGCCAGTGGATACTTTCGGCTTCAAAAAGCTGTTGTTTCCCTTGAGTTCCTCAGGAATTCTAAAAATTGTCGATCTATCGACACCGCACCGGTCATACTCGCGCATTTTTGCACTACTTCCTAATTACTTTTATTTCGGGCGAATATTGTATTCTTAAAAAATTATAAATATTCATAACAACTGTATTTTCATTAATACATAATGCTGACAGTTTCGGACACTTCACGTTCACCGAACAACTAGCTTCCATGTTGTATAGCTTTTTATTCAACGTGCTCTCAAAGTACACTGAAGAATATCACTGAGACTAAGACTAAGAGTAAGACTAACCCCTCTATCATGGCCTTTGAACTCCCAACAGAAAATAATGTAATATTTTCTTCGTATGGAAAAAGCCCAGTCGGTTCTATTGATGGATGCAGTGTGTCTGATGACGGTATAACTCAAAGGAATATCTATTTATACCGCCTTCATAAAAACAATGTTTTTTCAATCCCCTTCAACTTAATATTTATTTGTTGGAGAATGTCTTGGTTACTACTGGATATATTTTCATATTTGTCGTAGTTGATCTGTTATTTTGTTTGTCATGAATGAGATTTTTCAAGAATAAATTTTGTAATTCATTTATTCAATTCGTTGTGAGTAAATGATTTGAATGGAGTACGCCTAAGACACTTATTTATATAGATATACTGTTGTATTTTCTTTCATATTTGCACATACTATAATAATTATTAGTATGTTATTGAAACATAACCTTAAGCCTCAAAAATTTTATTCAATCATATATTTTATTAATATTGGCGATCAATTTCTATTGTGATTTTAATGCTTTCACTGATAGTAACAATGGATTGTACTGAAAACTAACCCCTCAACTAGCTAATTTTTTGTCATATTTCGAACTTTCATGACACTTCAGTATTTTATTCATTCGACTGAACCATACATAAGTACAGCAGCATGGATATTTGTTTCTGAATGATTGATTTGTCCTCGAAATAATATTGCTTTACCAACCATTATTTCGTAGATTAGTACGAAACTTTTAAATTGTCGCTCTTTCAACATGGCGACGCGCTTGTCATATAATGAAAATAATTGAACTAAATCGGGTCATCTTAGGAGTCATCAAGTGGCCCTCTTCGACCTCCCAGTAAAACTTGATGGTCGGTTCATTGACGAGCCATCACTGGAATCATAGTCATATTTATGACAATGGTTCAACATTATTTAAGTTTTGCTTTCTATGAAGTGACAGAAACGCACCAGCAATCTGCTCCTCAATCATTACTGAACCCTTATTTTTTTGCCACTTTCTTTCCATTGTTGTGTTTTCTGCTCCAGGCCATTGTCGAATCCTATGAAATCGAGCCATCTTTTCTATGCGCATAATAGAGGTATCAGTAGTGAGCTATCTACCACTGTCATACTATTAAAAGTATAGTAAGCAGGTGCCTAGTCTTTTTGGAATGTTAATTCATTCTCCTTCTGAGATTCACTAATGTCCATCAGCGACAAAATTAATGAATGAAATTTTGATATTTCGTTTATTTTTTCACTACAGGCATCTAATTCTGGGTTTTTCATTGTAAACAAACAAGTAAAGCAGTTCTTGATGAACACCGTACTAACTAGAGACAAAACAGTCCTGAAAATAACGTATTTTTGCAATTCTACTGCATCGAAAATGAAAAATCGATAGAGAAAACGATAACCATTCAAATGATATTTCTTCCCAAGAGTTGGACCGAATTTTTGAGAAATGGTCACTGTTACGAAAAAAGGGACAGAAACTTTTTGTACAAAATTTTATAATAAACCGAATAGTTGATATCTTACATTATCTCACATTTGATAGTTCTGTAGATAACTACTGAATAAAAAAAAATTGCACCTTTGACTTCGACAAAAAAGCTACACTCTGACTTGCTCGGATTTACCGGAAATAGTTCTCTGTGCTACAATAAAAAAATTCAACTGGTTGTAATATTATGCCTATAACTGACATATTTTTCAATGAGTGAAAAATAAAACTGTTTAAATAATAAGGGGTTCATTTATAGGAGAGAAAGAAAAGTTTTGGATTTCTACTTTTCCACCTCTACCAAAAAAAAAATTGGAGAATGAATGTCATTACGTGCTGTCATCGATGACATGAGTTTTTTCTGAAAATTAATTGCTTTCTTCCACTCTGTCAACATTTTTTTATATAGAGATGGAAATGTAGGAAGCCAAAACCTTTCTTTTTAAAGGAAACAGTGAATAACGACGGATTTTTCTAGTTTCACCTTATAAGAAATTTCGAAGAACAATTCATTGCTGATTATTTGAATTTACTATTTATCAATATGTCGATATCGTAATATCAACACCGCAATCGAGCAATAGTCACAATAATAAAACTTATATGTCAATTTGTATTGAAGTCAAATATCTCCACTGGAAAAAATATCGCACAAAGTTTATTTGTTGAAGTATTAGCTGTTATATACGACAGATGATAAAAGGGATTCTAGTTGGTTTATTCACATATAAAATTAGAATTATGGCTATAATTTATTTCATGCAATGTCTCAGTCAACAATATATTTTTATGTTGGTATAAAAGTATAGAATTCAAACGGAAAATGAAATTTGGCAAGGGGTACATAATTATATCAACTTTTCAATTGAGATGTGTGTTTGATTTGAATTTATAGTACAGAAAATTGTGCAAAATTCCGGTATTCAGAAGACTGTAAAAACCCTATACTTATTAATGAATTTGATCAACATTAGTTTTCGACATCTTCTATTTGCAATTATGCAAAAATATTTCAATTCAAATTCAGTTAGTGAAATAAAATTATCTGGGGTATTCCTCTAGAGTTCTTCATGTCATTATCTTCGTGAAAAATTAAAAAAAAAAAGATATGAAGAGAAATTAAACGCTGTAAGGCAATAAATAGGTCCTAAAACTTCACGAGTAAAAATGCCATAGAAAAGAACTTTTGAGACATTATCCACCCTTTTCAGATTGAATATACAGGGTGTTTCAAATTCGATCCTCACATTGGGATCTCGGAAACAATGAGAGATACGAAGATGGTTGAATTGGGGTTAAGTTGCGCATTCACCTGAATAACAATATGCCGCTATCCTGAGATATCCGGAATAAACAGAAATTTCGGAAAATAGTTTTTATTTGTTTCTGACTTTATTTTTCTAAGGATTCGAAAATAAATTGCACTTCCACATTGCTTGTTTTCTCCTGCTACAAAACGGTGCTTTCAGATTTGCTATCCGACGTTTTGTCTTCTGGCCACAATCATCAACTTTATTTTTTCTTATGGGTGCTACATCTGATTCTTTCTGTTTTGAATACAACCAGATTTTACCTTTTCAATGATGTATCAAAAGTTATCATTCTTTTTCGAAAAATTGGAGATATTGGAACAAAAAAATTCTTATCATAGTCTTTGATTTTGATGTTTCTAAATTTGACTTTCAATTTGTTACACACAATGACATTTTGTTATTGTACAAGTCATTGAATTTTTGGCGAAAAATGGCTTTCACGAATGAAGTAAGAAAAGATATGATACAAAATTATTACAAATGCGATAGAAACGGTGTTAGGACATCGGAAATGTATTTAAACTTGTGCATCAGGACTTCTTGATTATTTCATCTGAGGGGGACTACTTAAAAGGGGACGAAAAAGAAATTGATTAATAAATAATTATTTTTTGAGAAAAAAAATCCCTTTATTTTTTAACAGACCTCGTATTGTCTTACTTAAACTTTGTAATCATGCGCAACAAAGTATATTTTCATCATCATTATTGTAATTGTATTAGAACAGTGTTATTTCATAAACTATTATTGACGTGTTTTGAGTTTCGAATTTACTTACAGACTGGAACCGAACTCAGCACTGAAAGAAAAACAGCTAACCCGTGTAACCCCAGCGATGAGTACCACCAAGAGCTATATACCGAAACTGAAAAAGTCTCCATGCGGCGACAACTTCAAAATCCCGATGACACCCGTCTGGCAAAAACCACCATCCAAAATTTCCCCCAAAACATGCTCCAACTTCAGAAATATCGTCAGTCCCGTCGGAATGTACATCCGTCATAGTCCGCAGCCCGTACTGAAAAAGAATGTAGACCCGACGAGGATGGGCAGGGTTACAGTCGAAACGTCTCCTTCACATAACCACAAGAACAAGGAGAACCTGGAGAACCTCCCCGCGGTTATATACAAGCCGGGCAGGACACAAATCACCACAGCGGAAAAGAAGCAGCCTTTGCCGCCTTCTATCGAGAAAATGATTTTGGAGCCGGGTCTTACTAGGCACGATAGGAAGTTGGCACGGTATAAGAGCCCAGCGAAGATCACGGCGGAACTAGCAACCGGGGTTGAGCTCACCAGGAATTCCATCAGCGACAGCTTGCTGGAGGATCCCTGTCCGGATGTGTCGATATGGCACAAGAGAGACCGACCGTTCTTGAAGTGAGACTGGTAAGTATTGGATAGAATGATTTTGGAGAGTTAATTGACAAAGCTGTTATTGTTTTATATCAAATCAAAATATGCATCATTACCCAAGATTTGAACATCTTATTGGTAGAACAAATTAAGCCCTGTCCAAAAAAGTATTCTTGTAAATCAGCACTGCAACTGACCCTATACGTCGTTAAAATCCAATTAGATATCAATAAATATGTCGTCGCTGTATTCCTTGACCTGAAGAGAGCCTTTGAGACAATAGACAGGAAAATATTGTTATCCAAACTCGAACAATATGATATTGGTGGTATACTGCATGATTGGCTAAAGGGCTACCTCACAAACCGTATGCAACATGCAAGTTTTAAAGATTAAATATTATCCGATGTGATGAATGATGTAGGTATTCCACAGGGAAGTGTTTCAGGCCCCCTCCTTTTCATTTTGTATCTGAATGATCTCAAACTATTCGTGGAATGTGAATTTATTAACCTTTTTGCTGATGACACCTTAATTGCATGTAGTGAGCTATTGAAAAAATGAACACTGTCTTGTTATCAATAAGCCGATATCTGAGTCTGAATAAAGTAAAAGTCAATGTAACAAAACTCAGGCAATGCTCTTCACTACAAAGTATAAGTGTGATACTCTTGATATTGATAATATTCGTTTGAACATCAATAATGAAAGAATTCAAGTTGTCTCAAATGTTAAGTACCTGGGGTTCCTATTGGATAATGTTATGAACTGCAATAGTCATTTTGATTATACCTATAAAAAAATTCAAAAAAAAATTCTTTTTCTCGCGGATATCTCAACATTTATCAACTGAGTCTAAAATCACTGTGTACAATTCAATCATTCAGCCACATTTCGATTATTGTTTATCCATTGTATATCTGTTTAATCTCAATAAGTTAAATATGCTCCAGAAGCTTCAAAATCGTGGAATGAGAATAATATTGAGAACAAATCGCCGCACCCCTATAAGAACAATGTTAATGACCCTCAGTTGGTTCTCAGTCTAAAACAGACTGTTTTATTTCACGGTGATATTCAAAATAATAAACCATTTAGCACCAGAGTACTTTCAGAAGTACATAACATTTAATAAAAATATCCATAATTATAACACACGTGGCAAAAACAACATTTAACATAGTATAATAAATTCACTATTTTTCAAAGGTTTCCTGGAATTCAATAAATTACCAGAGTCTTAAGTTATCTGATTCATTAATCCAGTTCAAATCCAAGTTGAAGGATACATCCAAAATAAGTAACTATATTTCCATAAATATAAAACAATTTAACAATTTATTATATATTACATGTTAATTTGTAAATATATGTGAAATGGTAAAACTATTCTTCTTTGTTTATATATGCATGTATATTTGTATAGATTTTTAATATGTTTAGTGCAATTTTTTTTTACTTATTAGTATACTTAACATTTTATTTCGTATGGCTTTTTTATAGTTTATATTTCAATGGGGGAATGTTCCTCCTGACGAAAATCGAGTAGTTTTCATAAAAGAGCTCTAAAACAACGCATTTTAAACTTATCATTTCAACCTTTTTCTTTAAAAAATTATTCAAATACTTAAAAAAGAGAAATGAAATAATGCATTCAACATTCAAAGGGATTCGTTTCTATTTCACCATTTGGCAACATCGGTTATAGCTAATAAAGGACAATGAATCTGTTACCTGTATGAGACAAACAAAGATGACAT
>WOGR01001291.1:0-20450 GCA_015342045.1 Leptinotarsa lineolata | reverse complement strand
GCATAACAGTTTTCAGAAAAGACAGTGAATCAAAATGGAATGATGACCCCTGTGAACACAAATATTTTGCTGTCTGTGAAAAAGTGGAACCCAAAGTGGAAATTTATGTTAACAAACAACCATTTTACTCAGGGAAACGAAAATCGTATCCAGACGTGTCGGACGTTTTAGAAATATTTTTGGATCTGCCAGAAAATAATTATATTCTAGGATGGAAAATTGTTAGGAAATAACTTTCCCAATCATTTTAATTGTTTTCCAATGAAAGAAGTATTGATTAGAATCATTCAGTTATGCATTATCCAAAAGTAATATTGATAATTCAAAAATGAGTTTTTGGCATTCTACTACTCCATCTTCCATTTGATATATTGTGTCGAAATCCTGTGAATGATATCTGAAATGATTTTATAACGAATGTTTGGAGTACATGAAGGTGTTTTTGTATAATTCAGTGTTCATAAAAAAGTATTTGTTTCGAAAGAATTTTTTCTTTCGTGTGATTAAATGTTTATATAGAAGTAGCTGTTTCAGAAAGGCTTTTTCTTCCATTTTGTGTCTGAAAGTTACTTCTTTTACATGATCTACACATCTATGTTCAAAGTTTTTTGTATCAAGATGGAGTAGTAGAAAGTCAAAAACTTTCCTACCCAAAAACTCATCACTCCTGAAAATATCACCCTTCTATTCAAAAATGGTATCATACAATTCCGTATTATTTGAATAGTCCAGCTTCATCCATTCGATGTTACAGAAAAATCAAAAAATGAATTGAAGAATCAACTCAGTATTCATCTCCCCATAACTGCTTCAGAAGAGTTGAGAAATAATATAGTCAAATTCTTGTCCGCAATTTCTGATAAATCAAATCATATAACAGGAGTATAAAAACTAATTTATTTTTAATGAAACTGGGACCATTGCAGTTCATATGGAAATATTTCATACATTTTGATACTTTCACATAAATTCTCATTCATGGGCTCAAGTCATTTGATGGAGCTGTTATAGTCCAGTCATTTTAGGCATTTTGAACACCTTTAACTGTGAATGCAAAAAATTTCAATCAGATGTTTAAAAGTTTTGAAAAAGTTTCAATCGTTAAGCAGCTTACATCATAATTTATGACAGCACATGAAATAATAGTTTTTCATCTTCCCCAAAAATGAGTAGTGATTATATGTTAAAATATCTTCGTCATTTTGTGATCTGTTGAAATGCTGTGCAAAAATTCAATAACGTTGGAGTAATTTGTCACAGAACTCGTGTGGGTCGTCAGCGATCCACTGAGCACATAGGTGTTTTTTGATGTTATGTTGTAATTGTTGTCACATGTGCTGAATTTAGTTTACTGTTTAGTTCAGTGTCTAATTTGTTGAAAATAAGCAAACGAATATTGTGGAAAAGGTAATAACAAGTAATTATTATGTGTATATTATGTGTATAATATTATTTTACAAAAATTTTAGGCAGCGACAATTTGCAACCCATGAATTGTTGGCAGAGCTAGAAGATGATGGTGATCCTCATCAATGTGATGTAGGTATACATTACTCCACCCAATGATATTGGAAACATAACCGATGAAGATTTCGGGGAAGAGGACTCAAATGATCCTGTTCGGCTGAATGAAAATCAGCTGTTAGCAGAAGCGGAACTTTATATAAACAATACACCAACCAAGAAATTCAAAAGTCGAGGTCAAGTTCCGGAAGATGACGATAATAACAGTGAAAGCTTCAACGTTACTGAAATTGTTATGATACCCGCTAAGAAAAGTAAAAAATCAAAAACAGAAATGAGGACATGAGGAGACGGAGACTTGCAAAAGCTGTTCTCGAAGTGAACAGAATCTTTTCCAATGCCACTGACTTTTAGTACTAGTACTCACCCCTTGGATTTTTTGAATTATTTATGACGAAAAAATATTGATAACATTGTAAGGAATACTGTTACATATGGCCTGTGCTATGAATCTGTCATATGACAGGCTAGATTTTTTCAACAATTTTTCTGATGATCAGAAAGCTCAAATCATTTGAAAAAATAATAAAACAAAATATTCGCGAATAGTGATCTCTAATGTAACGCAGAGTCAACCAATGAGGAAAATGATGAATATGTCGATTTGTATTCAGGTATAAGTCTATTGGATTTTTTGTCAGCAACTGTTATTGATATAGTAACTGCAGCACCCCTTTCTAAACTTCAGAACCGTCCCGCTCGATGGTCAATTTTCAACTCTTCTCTAGAAAAATGCCAAATTCTTAATTCGTGTCGCCAAGTCCGCAACACCGTCTCTAACACTCCTCCCTCGACCCGTTCCTTGATTGGAGTCCTCTTTTTGATAGTACCCAATTTTTTTCTACAACCCTTTTCTCTTAACACTTATATCTGCTTTTCATCGAAGTCACTGGTTAGTTATTATTGTGAATAAGTTTGCGAGCCCGTCTACTCAGTATGGCTAGCTTTTAGTTAGCGAAGCTAATCAACCAAAACTCTTAGCTTGCGTTTTTTTCGTTCCCGGTCTGATACTTATCGCCGAATGTGCGTTTATCGGTATATTTAGTCTGCATGGGGCTCAACATATCTCCCATGAGACCGCTAAAGATCGACAATCTCAAATCAATTCAAAGTTTGGTCTGTTGAAAAACTATCGAGTTTCTTGTCGAATATTGTAACTGACCTAAATGAAGATATCTGTTATGCATCAACTTTATATTTTCTATGAATAAAATTTTTCCGATACTAAATCAATGGTAGTTATTACAAGGTATGATCGCTCCTGCATTGATAAGAGGTAATACCTCGAAACCGTTCCGTAGGTAATCTCTCAACCGATTTCAGCATGGTCCTGCTGCTGGATGAAGGAGAAACATCTGCAAGACTAACCTCTGTCGGATATAATTCAATATCCAACGTGGTATCAGACGGCAAAGTAATTGTCTGGCAGGCATTAACAATAACCCACTGTGAAGGTATGTTGGGAGAGAATAATGTTTTAGAATTGTGTTTTAAAATATTTATTTTCTTGTCTATTGAGAGGTTAGTTTTTAGATAAATGAGCACTTGAAAACCAGACTATTTTCTAGCATGTTTTCATTCTCTTGTTCCAGTGGTCAGTTTGGAGAAATCTTTTCCACGCCATTAACATTTCAACAACCATAATTTCTTGTATGGTTTTTCTTTCTCTCGTAGAATCTAATGTGTTCCGTTTATATATCTATATCAAGACATTAACTTCAGTTTCACGAACCCGGTTTTTACCGCACTATCAAATGATGTGTGGCACAGCAACTGCGAAAGAAACAGCTAAAGTTAAATTTATTGGAAATGAATAACTGCGTCGTATCGATTCCAGTACATCTCCTCCCTTTGCATGTTTTCAATTCTGACACATGATTAGTGGAAGCGACTAACCGAACTGATCGTGACCATTCTAGACACTTTAATAACACCTCTCCGGTCAGCCGTTCGTTAATCGAGAATATGTAATTTTCGAAAGGGTTTCCCTTTTCCGCCGATGAGCGAAACAAAATGCGATGAAAGTTTCGCATGCATGCGATAAATGAGTTATAGTGCAGTTAAATGAAATCTTTCCACTTTCTGGTGGGATTTCTTCGGCTCCTATTATTTATTTTCACAAAATGTTCCGTAAATTGTGTCACACGAAACTCTAAACTTATATTTATTATCGACGCCATTTTGTTTTGATTATACGATTGTGTGAATTATTTTTGATCTGTGACCCTTTTACTGCTCGAGTAATTCGTACAAGAGCAGAATATCGGTTTTGGAAATATGAGTATTATTACGTATTGTAAACGAAAAATCAAAATCTCATAGAATGTTGAGATTCTTATATTTCTACAAACTTCTTCATGCGAATATATCCATGACGAATCAATTTCATACGTTCACATCATTACAATTTTTTTCATATTTGTAACAACTGCCATTGTATGAGTAACGGCAGAATTTCATTCATAGAAAATATAAAGTTGATGCAAAACAGATATCCTCATTAAGGTCAGTCATATTCAATAAGAAACTCGATATTTTTCCAAACAGACTGAACTTTGAATTAATTCATGATTGTTGACCATTAGAGGTCTCATGGGAGATATGTTAATCCCCACATAGACTAAACATACCGATAAACTCACATCCGGCGATAAGTATAAGGCCGGGAACGAAAAAAACGCAAGCTGAGAATTTTGGTTAATTAGCTTCGCTAACACGAAATCTGGCCATACTTAAATAGGCGGGCTCGCAAATTTATTTATAATATCAACTGATCAATTACTTCGATGAAAAAGAGGTCTTAAGGAGGAAAGGTTATAAAAAAAATTGGGTACTATCAGAAAGAGGAGACCAATCAAGGGACGGGTCATGGGAGGATAGTTAAAGACGGTTTCGCGAACTTGGGGACACGAATCGAGAACCAGATAGTTTTCAAGAGAAGAGTTGCGATTTGACCAGCGGGCGAGACGTTTCTGCGTTTTTGAATTGGGAGTTGCGATTCGACCAGAGGGCGAGAAGGTTCTGCGTTATTGAAATTAGAGTTGCGATTTGACCCTCGAGCGAACGGTCTCGCGTAGTAAAACAAAAAGTTAATTGGTATATTCAATCAGTACTTAGCCTCCCAGACTATCTGTAACCCCACATAATTCGTGTGCACACTCCAAAAAGAAAAGTACTGATCTCATGAAAGATTATGCTAACTGAGAGATCGCAACGCATTGCTGTGAATTATCGCTGAAGACATACTTTGCAGTAATGGACGAAACGTTTAGAATCAGTCTTTCTATAGACTGCGGTAACCATATTTGCCATTCGTCTGTGCCAATTTGAAACTTCAATTTGGGAATAATTGATGAGAGTGGATATTTGTGAACATCGTCAACATACATCAATTATTTTTTCTACCCATTCGAAGTTTCGGTCGCCGCCAATGTCGTCGACTACTCAGCTTTCGCCATTTATATTTCCTTGTCTGAGATGACATTCTCTTTGGGCAAATTGAAATGAATGAAGGAGGATATTTGAGAGTCGCATTATTTGAAATGTTTCTCTTTCTTGGCCTACAAAACTTCAACTTAATGAAGGGAGAAGGAAAAGTGTTTCATCCATGTCAATAAAATATTGCTCCCCAAGGACCTCTAACTAGTTGGAATTGATTGCTGTGAAACGTTTTGTCATCATTCTCATATTTCACATTTTACATTACATTCAGATGAAAATAGTCTATGCGATTTTGAATCGTGTTATGATTCACAAAGATATTAGGAATTGAAATATTTACAAATGAAATTCGAATCGTTCACCTCTCCTGCATCAGGATCTGATAAATAAAAATGCCAGTGATGAAAGATATAAGCAGGGATGACTATCCAATATCTAAGGCTGTCAGTTAGTTGCGCCATCGCCTACCCGAGCAAATGGTGCAAAACCGGACCGACAACTCAGACGCAGCCGAAAGGAAAAAGTCATCTTTTTCTCCGATGTTCGCTTTGGGTCGACTGGGCCTTATACTTGATGATGATCAATGAAGAAAGAGGCCTCCACAACCGACTTCCTCAGACTAGTGGTCAAAAATGAGGTATTACGACCCATAAAGAGGATGTGCTAACATACGACAACTACAATGCCATCGGACGCTTTGATTGGACGTATGAGGTAAGGTACAGCCTTATATTGTCACGACAGTAGTAAGCCTGCACGACGAGAGTACTTGACAGTAATGTATGCTCTGTGGTGTGAAACATAACCAAAGCATGCCGCTTTTCTCGCGAAAAACGGTGGCAGGGCTATATAACTCCTCACCAGCCTGCTGAAGAAGTGGCAGTTCCACAACCCTTGGCATGGCTGGGGAAAAGAATCTTATCATGGCACCAATTGAGATGATCAGAACACGCAGGGCGTTTTACATAATCAGGCTCCTGAAGCCACAAGAACTGGCTTGTTTGGATGCATGAGTTCATAGTGTTCTTACAGAAGTGGGTGGCAACTGGCAAATCAACACCGCCATGTACAGCTCCGTTTTATCGCTTTCCGAATCAGAAGGACGGAATCCAGGCCTTGAGGTTCGGTAGATTGAACGGCGGATACACAAGATGGAAAGTGAGAATACGTTGGAGAGACAACACGCGTATTGTTTCAAATGTGTGATGTGCGAAAGGGTGGCCTCAGGCCTTTCACGCCTACAGTGTGACGAATTCCTGTATTTAAGACACTTCGAGTTAAGGCGTCTTGATGAGATACAAGAGGTATCACGAAAAATCTCCGCGTGTTGTGTATAATCCGCCTAACGCTGATCAGTTGGAGTCACATTTATGAACACTCGCAGCCATTCAAATCAGACACCCCAGTCCTAGTGCAGCTCGAAGCTTCCAGTAGAGAGCATTCACAACCTGATCTTAATGAACCGCACAACCCGATAACCCCGAATGACGTCCGCAAAACTCTTGTGGGTTCCAAAAACGTTGCTGCTCCAGGCTCAGATGTAAGAAATACTTATTGGTGGAAAAAACTATAA
Organism: Leptinotarsa lineolata; assembly: GCA_015342045.1. Taxonomy (NCBI): domain Eukaryota; kingdom Metazoa; phylum Arthropoda; class Insecta; order Coleoptera; family Chrysomelidae; genus Leptinotarsa; species Leptinotarsa lineolata. The sequence goes on along the minus strand of WOGR01001291.1, from coordinate 13,912 downwards.
AACACTTTCAACTCATAGTTGAACGGAGGGTAGCCAATTCCGGATTGGTTCGTCGAGGAGAGGACCCTTCTCATCCCCAAAAAGAGAGATTTGTCGATTCCTAACAATCACGAATCGATAACATGTTTGTTATAAGATGTATATAAACATCTTATATACACGAATTCGTGTTATAAGATGTATACAAACATCTTATATACACAAGTACTCATTCCAGTTGACAGAGTATTCGAACGGATATATAAGCAGAGAGGATCGAAGAGAGGAGTCGCTGGATGTATACCAGGACTCTTTGGAGTTTGAGCGTAACCTCTCTATTACCTGTATACATTATCCCAAAGCATTTGATACAACACCGAATGGCCTCATCTTGTATATATCAGCTCAGATTCTCTGTGGTACCCCAGAGTGTGCTTCACGACGATTCCCTCAGTCCCCTTCTGTTTTGAATCTTTTTTTTGCCGTTAACAGTTGCGCTCAGAAATATTCGAGGGTATAACTGTATAACTGAAACATTTATTTCATATGGATGATTGGAAACTTTCTGCCGCTGGAGAAAAGGACCTCCATCCATCATTGAGGTGTTTACATCCCAAATCGTCGGCTTCACGGTTGTACTTTCTTCGACAAATATTACGAAGTAGACTTTTGAGTTTGTATTGTCTAAACAGAATAGTACTGAATGGAGCATATGAAGTCATCAGGAGTTCGGATTCCCATTTTTGCATGGTCCGCGACCACGAGAGAGCAAGGATTGTAGCTTTTTCTGAAAACTGATGACCATGAACGAGGTGATCACAACTCTGTCACCAAATTGGAACCCGTCCAGCAAAATGTCTATATAAAAGCCGCAAAGATCATTTCAGTCATGCGGAAACACAAAGATGCATCGGGTATTTTTTAAGAAAATTGAAAACCCCGGTTGATCAAAGCGCTTGACCATCGCCTTTCTCAGGTCGAGTTGGCTAGAGTCGGAAATTGAGGGGTTCATCCTGGCCTGCCAGGACATTGTCTCCAACACTTCAGTCTATCGCAGTCGCGTGATGGGTTTAAAGATTTTTTGGCACAAGGTACAGGGTCTGCCACGAGGTGCCTGAGATCCTTATGCATAGCCAGCATATACCGTCTCAAACCATATTGGAAGATGTCATCGCTACAAAACCAGAATACATCACCACTGAAAAATAATAAGTTATCACTTATTCGCGATGTTAATATATGAATCGTGAAATAGTGAACCGATGGAATTGAATATTGTACACCTGCAGTATATACAGGGGTTGGAATACAGTATCGATTGTATTTATATTTGCCCTCGTAGTTTCAACGACATATATCCTGAAACTGATGTATCAGATAAGTTTCCCAACAATCATGACAGTTTCCACTGCATTCTGAACCTGTCATGATGATATGAAATTCACTTCTAATTCATCCCAAGCAATCATCCTGAACAACATACCATGAATATAGACTACTACCACCAAATTATTAGTTGATGAAATGATTTGATCTAGTTTTCCTTTCCACTGAAGCTAGTCCTGCATATTACTAGCTGCAGTTTTGATTTCAGAACTGAACAACATTTTTGTAAAATAATCCATCGAAGGTTTCTTAAATAATAAGTGTCCTAAAATTTCAACGCAAGTATAGGAGATTGAACTATATTCGAATTCCGAAGATACCAACTATTTGTGCCTGCGAAAATGTCGCGGAAGTTTCAAAATGCATGTACCTGATTCAAAAAATTTTCAGAAACCAGATTTTTGACAAAGAACTGCAATAATACTACACAAATATACAATCGATGTCTCTTTCCATGTTCATATCCTTCCAGATATCCAGTATTCATACAGTGGCAGAACTACATACGGCTGAGCAATCTGCACTGAACCTTCATTGAAATTTGTCGCCCACGCCGGAAGTGGTATCCATTCTAGATCGCCACTGAAAACCACGGGTATTAACCACGATTATGGCGTAATAAATTTGATAAACTCCGACGATAGACTGGTTATCGGAGCGATTTTTCCCCATTCTGAGCTTCAATATTGCCGAAGAATGATTTACTTATCACAGTCGGTAGGATGTCCGTTTGCTTCCGATATGTGCAGAGTCGGCCTCGAAATAGAGCTCATTTGTTCACATTTAATTTTTGGGATGATTAGGGTACAGTCTGAATAAATCATGAGCTATCGGTATTGAAACCAGTGAGGAGAGATGATTAATCATTTTGTTGAATTTTCCTAATTTCCTTGTTGTTTCAGGTGAAGCAATTTCACCTCATGTGAATTATTATTTTGATTTTGATGAGAAATCAGAGTAGTTATCAAAACACTGTACTGGATACAGTCATCGAGTTCTCTCAACCCATAGATGTAGGGGTGATATAGGTAGGTGAAGAGTTGTCAAAAAGTATTAAATGTACCCCCAAAATCAATGGAATCACGTAAGTTCTTGTGCCCCCTTGTTGCTTCTTGTAGGGAAGATATCGTCAATGACCAGAAGGGTGTTGTCGTCAACGTCGTCGATGAAGACAAGTGACAAAAAAAGGACCTTAATATACCCTGGGGTATGAGAGGAGACAATGGAATGACGTAATAACTTTTTGAGCAACCCCCTGTTGGTGTATATTGGTTTCAATGACCAAAAAGGTTGGTTGAAGAAGTACCAAAACAGCCTTAATAGGTAACCCCTTAGCATAGAGGATTTTTTTTGCCAAAAGGGCACAATCGATGGAGACCAGCCGAGCCACGCCTCACCCACATGATATTCTTTGTGACGCATTTGATAAAATTGAAATGACGTTCGAGATCGCAGTTTGTTTACATAGTTGCTGATTTTAGATGTATTTTCGTAATAATAAACGATGAATTTTGCTTGAGTATTTCACTGATACGGGTATGATATATTATCTGTTCATACATAATGAATATGAAAATCAAAACTTTTGGAAAGTAGCTTATTTCGGCATTTATCATCAGTAAAATGTGACACAATTATGCAAAACATCAATTATTCAGTGAACTTTCCGATATTTATCATCAGTAGTTATAGCGTCTTGAAACCAATATACACCAACAGGGGGTTGCTCAAGGAGTTATTGTCATTCCATTGTCTTCTCTCACAACCCAGGGTGTATTGAAGTCCTTCTGATACTTGTCTCCGTCGACGACGTTGATGACAACACCCTTCGACCAGAAGGGTTTTGTTGACGATATCTCCCCTACGAGTACTAACAAGAGTGCACAAGAACTCATTTCATGGTTCTCGGGGGTGCATTTAAGCCTTTTTGACAACTCTCGACCTACCTACATTACCCCTACATCTAAGGGTTGAGAGAACTCGATGACTGTAAAGTGATTAGATAATTTTCAAATGATTTTTCAAAGGAAGTGGAAACTTTAGAAGAAAGAAAAAAGTAATTGTATATCGTATGTCATCCATATTGGGAATAACGCAATCGAGAAACATGGAGAGTCAAGAGCTGTTGCGCTTGATATATCTAAGGCCTTTGACCTTGTGTGGCATGAGGGTTTGCTGGCCAAACTCCGATGCAATGGCTTGTCAGATCATTTTTATGGATGGCTCTTGCAAGTGGCTGTCGATGGATATCTCTCGAATACTTCCACCATCAACGCTGGTGTTCCCCAGGGATCCATATTGTCGCCAACATTCTTTTTATTGTATATCAACGACTCATTGGAAAAATCCAAGAATCCAATATATTGCTTTGCTGACTGCAGCACACTTGTCTAGTCATTCCATTTGGATTCCAGGACATCGGCTGCGGATGCACATCTTTACCAGCAACAAAAGGTAACATATCTTAATGAGGATCTGAAAGTAATTTCGAATTGGGGTGAAAGTAACCTGATTCAATGCAATGCCACTAAAACTCAGGCATAGGTTTTCTCCAAAGAGATGAATGTCTCTGAATCGGATATAATAATTTCAGGATAGACGATTTCGCTTTCTGCTTCGATAAGTACGTTGGGGGTTGAAATGGACATCAGTATGTCTCGGCACAATGATGTCGCTGGATTTGCAAAGGCTGCTTCTCAAAAGCTTGGAACACTGTTCCGAACCAGAAAACGGTACACACCCATAGAGCTCAGATCAGACCTTCTTTGGAGTATTGTTCTCATGTATGGAGCTCCGCCCTCAATCAATAAAAAACTTATGTCATATATACGGGCTTCTCTAAGGAGTTCGATAGACTTGATCACAGATTACTGCTATCAAAATTGTACAGGTACACCTTTTCTCTGCCTCTCATTCAACTTTTCGTATCATACTACACTGACAGGTGTCAGTATGTTAATTTAAATAGATTCCAGTTTGTGGAATATGCAGCTACGTCGGTTGTTCTACAAGGAAGCAACCTAGGTCTACTTTTCTTTAACGCCTTTATAAATGACATAGTTGAGGTCATTGACATAAACTGTTCGATTTACGCGGATGACCTGAAATTATATTGTGAGGTCAATGGCATCGAGGACTGTCTTCAACTTTCCCTCCACCTGAAACGTATTGAGCGTTCATGTCTTGACAACAATCTTTCATTAAACGCGTGTAGATGTAATATAATGTTATACACTCTGAAAAATAGGCCATTTTCATATCAATATTCAATAAACAATATTCCACTTCCACTTCAGATCAAAATTAGAATATGCATCCATAATCTGGAATTCATCTCATCAGTTGTATACAGAGAAAGTTGAATCACAGTACAACGTCGTTTCCTAAAACTTCTCTCTTATAGAGCAGAAAACATCTATCCACCAATTGCATTTCTCCATGATCCATTATCAGCTAGACATGCCATGAATAGCTTGAGTTGCTGTCATGATTGTCACTTCACAATTTTTTTCTGTATAAACTGATTGATAATTCAATTATTGATTCACATATTCTACAAAAACTCAATTTTATTGTACCTAGGCCAACGTCTAGAGATAATCCTTTTTATTTACCAACACCACGTACAAATATTCTGAATCGTTTACCTCTGCATAATATATGTGTCAAATGCAATTTAGCAAGTTGTCAGCTCGACATTTTTCACTGTTCCATCTCTGCGATTAGGTCTTTTCACTTCAAATAGTTCTTTATGTATTATTTCCACCTTATAATTCCTTGGAATTGTATTTTGTTGTGATTTGATTCATATCTCTATTCTGTAGTTGGGTAAAAAAATAAAACTTGAAATGGAAATAAAATACAACGTATGAAGTAATCAAGATGAAAGATGAAAATGACGACGGAGTAATAAGAAATAAAAAAAAAATAAAAACAAATTCAAAGTAAATAAAAAGGATGACTATTTGCAGGTTAACCCCTGTTTTCCCTCTCCGCTTAATCGTTTCAGCAGGAGTTGATCGTTTTCCCGCTGGATTTGCATATGTTGCGTATCTCTACGCTAGCTTGTCTCAATACATCGTTGGACGAAATATATGCAGCTTCTTTTAACTTCCTTCTGAACCAGTGTTCCTCGCTGTGGATGATCTTAGCATGGGACCACTTGATGAGTCTAAACATGCTCTGCTGTTCCCTATTTGCTGGTTTCTCCTTGGTGTAAATACAATTGTTGGAGTTGCAGTTCGCATTTGCTGGCCTGGTTTTCGTGAGGCTGCTACGGATGATGTTTCTGGATCTGAAGTAGTTTTTGATATTGCACTTGGACCCAATTCTTCTTATCCTTTTCGACAATCCTCTTACGTAGGAAAGGGCAAGAACTGGTTGTGATGGCTTCTCTTCCTTGCGAGGCTCTTGCTATCTTCTGGCCAAAGAATGTTTCGCCATCATTTTGGAGTAACCATTCTGTTGAAGATCTTTTCTGATGTACCTAGTTTCTCCTCTAGTGATGGTTGTGTTCGTCATACTGTTCTGTGTGAGTGGGTTTTCGGTATACAGATACTTTTTGCTAAATGTTTTCCATTTAGTGTTTTTCATTTTTCACGAGCAGTGCTCATGCCTGAGCGTTTTGAAGCGTTTCCTGCAGCCCTGTATATTCATGGAAGATATTGGTTGAATACCGAAGAACCGGCTGTTTGGGCAATCAAGTATGACGATTCCGAACCCAATCCATGCCTATCAGTGAAACGCGTTACCTTCTCGCAGAGTTGTCACGTTTCGAACGTATCACAACTCCACTGATTTAGTATCTACCCAAATTTACCGCAGACACGAATCAAATTCTTAGATTTATGTTTCCAATAACGTAAATCTTCATTACGTCAAAATAGTTCGCGCACAACTTTTACGACAACTTTCTGAGTATTTCATTACCTGACCAACGCTGTGTTGGAAAAAGTTACGACGTTTCCCTTCCGCCGGCTATGGTTTATCGCCGAAAAACGTGAAGAAAATTTAATGTGGGTGAGTGCGATTGGGTTTTTGGTATCGTAAATTTTGTTTGACATGCTGAAAAGTGAAACAAGAATTATAGAGCAGATTCTAGTTGGAATATACTTTTTGAGGAACCTGTATAATATAAGGTGTTTTTGACGAGGGCTAGTAGTAGATATAAGTATAGATATAAGGTTCGTTCATTACGATTTTTATTATCCATTTCTGTGCCGTTGCTGAGTTTTTAAGGTGATTATTGGTGACTCCTTCCCAAACGATTATGCCATAAGACAAATGTGTTTGGACCAGGGTATGATAAATCATTTTCAGATGTCTCAGGTCAAGGATCTTCTCAAAGAGTTTAAACTTAGTTATCAAGTATCTGATTTTTTGTGGCAGGTGCCTCATATGAGCATTTAATATGCATTTTTTAGAGTTATACAGTGAAAGATACATAAATTGCACAATAATTTGGAAGATTCAGTTCATGAATATTGATTGAAAGATATACAGTTTTTCTGAGTTGATTGTGAATAATTTACTATTGGAGTATTTTACAATCAAGGGAAATGAGTTGATGATTTTTTGTTTCAGGTCCATCCAATTGTTAGCTTCCAAAAAAATGACTATATCGTCCGCATAACTCGTTATTCCAGCAGGGACCAGTAAATCGAACAGTGGATTTATATAAAAAAAGAACAGGATAGGACCAAGCACAATTCCTTGCGGAATTCCATAACTGATTATTCTAGTGCTAATTACTCCACTTTCTATAGTTACACATTGTTTTTGGTCACTAGAATAACTTCTCATCAGGCATTTTTCCGAAATCCAATATTTTCAAGAGTTTCAAGCAGGTTAGGATGGCCGACCGTATGTAATGCTTTTGCCAGATCGACTGAAAGACATATAGCAGGTTTTTTGCATACAAAGCTTTACATATTTTCCTTCTCAACATGGCTATAGCATCTTGAGTTGATCTGCCCTCCACAAATCTGTATTGCTTCTCCGAATTTGGGTTGATTTTTCTGATGGAACCTGTTATCCTGGGTTCTATGATTTTCTAAAAAAATTTTATATATTCGAAAGAAGTGATATGGGTCTATAGTTCGGAAGTGCTCTTCCCCAGACTTGTGAAGTGGTTTGATAACAGCAATTTTTAGCGATTCTGGGAATGCACCAGTTTCTAGAGACTTGTTTATTGAATAAGTCAGCGGTTTCACGATGCATTCAACATATTCCTTCAATGTATTCAACACATTTCTTCAATGTGTTCGCTCCGATATTGTCCAGTCCGGGAGCTTTATTCTGTTTCAGTTCTCTCATCATGTTTTCAACTTAAAGCTCATCTGCCGGGCACATATATATTAAACTAATATTTCTCCTGCTCTACAACAACAAAAGACTTTCAGTATAGTGATTACATACCAATGAGCCCCCCAGGTACTTCCCAAAGGCAAAAGCCCACCAAAGAAACATATATCTAATGAGGAAATCACTGAAAGTATCGAAAATGGCGTCAGCAGCAGCCGGCACTGGTAAACAGAAGAGTTTCGATTCTGCTCCACGACAACGTTCGTCCGCACCGTCCACAATTCAAACGAATTGACCGTTTAAGTTTTGCCTCACCCAACGTATTTTCCAGAACTTTGGTCGATCGAATTGAAAAGAGTATATTTTTAGGAGTAATTATGTTTTTCGAAAAAAAGGTTTCGACTCTCTACTCTCCATGTGCGTACAAAAAAATACACAATATTTCAATAAAATTAGTCGAATGTGGGTTATTTTATTCTTCAGAAGCTTACAACGGAATTATATCTTGCATTACTCTGAATTCACACAATTGCATTCAGAACGGTTAATTTGCAATTATACGAAAGGTCTGTGAAATATATTGCACCTGGAGGTAATTGAGGAAATTCCATTAGGTTTTCAGGTTTCCTATTTTAATTGTTTTACACGGATTGCTCCACTTCAACTACTAATAGTAACGTGTTATTACCTCAAATAATAGGGATTTTCCAATGATTTAGTCAGCAATTTGCAATAATCTTGAAAACGTATCTAGTTGGTAGGTTGGAAGTTGGAGGTTTCAGTGGAATATAAAATCAACGTCTCAACTTCAACATACCAGAAGAAGTATACAGGATCAAGATATTTTTGAACCTGTTGACTAAAAGGGAAAACATGATGGAGAGTTCCTTCAGAAGCGGTAAAAAAACGCCCTAAGCAATTCATTTTCAATATCAGAATGTCTCCGGTGTCATTATGTGGGATTCTTTAACAGCAAAAATTCAGCATGCATTTGCCTATCTTCATTCGATAAAAAAGTGTTTTGCAATCAATAAATGTATAGTTGAATAAAACTTCGCCAAGTATTTTCATAGCATTTTTTTCCAATGATTGTTTCAATTGACAGAACTTTTTCACATTTGAACTGATCAAATTGAATCAATCATAAATCGGTTGAGTCGTTTTCAGGCATGCAAATGCACAAACGAATAGACAACATATTAAGAACCGTTGTGTTCGGTTTTATTTCTTTTATGAAAATGTGTTTCTCCCAAATTTCCTCCATATAGAGACAGCAATTTTTTTATAGTTACTTGGGAGCTGTCTGACTTGTCCATTTCTTCCAAGACTCCGGAAAACACTGCAGTCTCTTGAGTTTATTGCGTTTATTCTTCCATCTTTTCATGACACCCATTCTATCAGTCTCGTTTCCTGTAATAACTTGTGCAGGTTCCGTGTTGGATGTTCGTCATATTTTTCTGAACTATCTCTTTCCCTCCGTTGCATATTCTGTAGCTGAAGTCTTCGTTGTACAGCCCCATTTTGTTCAGGTATCCTCCAAACGGACAGTGTCTGGTTAGTAGCCCTGTAATTATTTTGAGCCGATCCCAACTGTGTGTTTTTGTTGCCAGATGTTTTGCCCAGTACTCTGTATGCTTCTTATCGGTCCATGTTCTGATCTGCTTTCGTAACAATGATTTTGGTACCCTCAGATTTGGTACCCCCATAGTTTATCAGTTTGCTCCTTTGTGCTCCTGATAGATAGCCGTTTGACTCTGACTTTCCTGATCAGTTTGCACCTCCAGTATAGTCTTATTTTGCGAGAAGTTGCTCGAAGAGTCTTCCCCCGAAAGGAAAGGATTGTCCACATCCATGGTGCCCCCTGCATGGATTCAAGACTAAATACTCTCAGAGGTCACCTGGTAAACAAAAAGCTCCGTTAGTGATACCTGAGAAGGCTCAGGTACTATTCATCCTTCGGCATGGGTTGCATAACACCTTAGATTGAGCCTGGGTCCTATTCAGTCTGACCGCTCTATTACAACCTGTTCGGCATTGGAGACACTACCAGCAGCTGAGCTGCCGCCAACATAGCCCGTAACTTCATCACAGTATGCAAGCCCACCACGACAAGGTGGAGACCCTCGAGAGGGAGAGACAGCGATTAGTAATATTTTCATAATATGTATTGATATTACTGCGAAAACAAACAATATCTGATAATATTTTTATATATTGAAGCCACTTATTGAAGAGTTACAAGTTTTGTTTGAATGCCATGTTTTAAGCGAAGCACAAGTACTACAGGAAACTTCTTGAGGCGTTACAAGAGTAGTGCCTGTTGCTGGAGATCAAAATAATTATCCGAATAAAAGAGTATGTAATGAAACTACAACATACCATCTCCAAAACTGACTTGTGACGTCTGAAGATTATACGAGGGTGGTCTGAAAAGTTTTTGACCTCAAGTTAGCAGCACTTGGAAATAAAAAACTAGTGTATTCTGTTATTCACCTGTTGACAATTATTCACCAAAGTTTCAGCCATTTTGGACGAGCAGTTGTTATGTAGTAGTCATTTGAATAAGTAGAAGTAAGTGTTTTTATGAAATTGAGGAAAATTTAAAATTGAGCTGTCAATAAATACTTGTTTTTGAAAAACAATATGCCTACGTAAATCAAAAATCAGCTGAGTAATGTGGATGGGGACTCCACACCATCATTTACCACACTAAAATTTTGGGCAGTTGAATTCAAACGTGGACAAAGAGCTTGGAAGACAATGAATGTTCGAGCCATCAAGAAACTGAAACTACTGACGAAAACATCGCCAAAGTTTATCAAATGGTGCTAGACGACCGCCGAATTGAACTGAGAGAGATAGCAGAGGTTATAAACATGTTTAAAAACCATGTGTGTCACATATCGAATCAACATTTAGGCATGAGGAAGCTGTCCGCGCGGTGGGTGCCGCGTTTGCTCAAGTTGTCGTTAAATAATTACTGTAGATAAATTTTGGATACCCCCAAAACAAAAATACAGTCCACATAGTGGACTACCAAGCGGAAACCGTTTTTTCACCTGGGAAAGTGATTGCTTTTTGAGGGAGTCATAAAGTTATTTCAATCTATTATCTTCGAAAAGAAAAAACATTGCAAGAGTTATATGCAGGTCACTGTTTGTTTTGAAATTGACTTGAGTTGTAAGCAAAATTAGTATACATATTTCATCGTTTTCAACTGTCAGGAAACAAGTATCCTATTTCTACGAAAACGTCACCAAATAAAAAGTTTCGTTTCTATGGTAAGTGGGCATACTTGAAGACTGGCTTTAAATCAAATTATCTAAATGAACAATTTGTTCAGGCCAGCCTCATCTTACCTACACAGTAGGTTTATGGACTGACACCTATCAGAAAACAACTTCTCCCCTGGCTAATATCACGAAGGGCGTTGGACTATATCCGACAGGTGTCAGTGCAGGATTCCCACATATGCAGTTGGCAATACAACTTCGGGAATCGATTTTTAATTATTGGAGCACACTTTCTGACCGGTTTGGGGCTGTTTGGCGACTCGTCAGTGCAAGGTAATGTCTATCGTCAACCTGAAGTCAATGATTTCCAACCGGTCTGCAAGTGAGCTCCAATAATTAAAAATCGATTCCTGAAGTTGTATCGCCAACTGCATATGCGGGAATTACTTCTGTGAAGAATCCTGCACTGACACCTATCGGATATAATCCAACACCCTTCATGGTATTAGTCAGGGGAGTAGTTATTTTCTGATAGGTGTCGATCCATTAACCTACTGTGTAGGTAAGATGAGGCTGGCCTGAACAAATTGTTCATTTAGATAATTTCAAATAAGAAGTGACGCAGTGATTGTGAAAATTCCACTTTTCTTTTTCGAAAAGTCACCTGAAACATACAATATCCATTTTCATTCAAGAGGTTTCTTACTGAATCTTGACTGTTTCGAAAATTTGTTAGAGTATGTTTAATCATATAGTGATGTATTTACATCAGTTTTTACTTCTTTGCCTTTACAATCTTGAAACTTTTTTGATCTCAAGCACAATCTGATGTTGCCTAATTTTGGTACTTAGGAGACGTCTAACTTGTCTAATAATAATAATCTTCATTTCATTTGAGACAATAAGTGATTGTATAGGAATTGTCATTTTTTACGACAATTCTGGATTCTTGAACGTAAAGAATTGAGTAAACAACACAGACATTCACATATACACTTGAATATATATCGTGATCATATTCACAAATCAAATAACAATCATAAAAACTTTTTCAAGCGATTTCTGCAAGTGCCTCAGACTTACATTGCTTCATTTCGAGTAATAAGTTAACGAATATTTGTTCTACAATAAAGTACTTCTAGTGTTTTTTTATCTGGTTTTCACATTATGGATAACTGATCTGACCCTGAACTTGTCGATATTTCTAGAAACATATAAAACCGTTTCCATAATAAACATGGAAGGTAGCGTTGAAATCCCAAATTCTTTGAATGTCTTTCAAGTCTGATCATAATTCTTACTATATAAAAACATCTTTTACTGCTGGATATGAACTCTTGAGGCAAATTCCCAACTATTTGGATGAGTTCCAGAGATAGGCATTGTTGGGAGAAGTAGAGTTAAAACCAGACTATGTTGAGAAATGAATAGGAATCTAAAAAGTTATCTGAATCTTTGTTAGATCGGAATCTTCTCAGACTACCTTGTATTGTGACGTCTGAAGATGCTATTGAATAGAGAAACAAGTTTCGCGATTTTGTGAAATGTCAAATGGAAATTCCACATTGAATGATTTTTCTGCTGTCATATTTTGATTTTCGCGAGAAAAATTGTGAAGAAACTCATGGACATTATGGAGTTGCAGAAAAAACTGAAAAGATATGTTATGAGCTGAAAAATAAATGGATTGTGAGAGTTATAATTGATGAAGTTTGAAAACTTCAAGGAATTTTGAAAAATTATTCGTTGATTCCGCTATACCTATCATGTGCGAAACGAAATATGATTTATTCAATTCAATTCATTCATGTAGTTTGCAATTTTCTGTGGATAAGCGCGATGCCCTCTCTGATCTAGAGCTTATTCAAATTCGAGAGAAAAATTATGCAATACAACCGTCCATTGCCACAGCAGATTCGGCGATAGTCAACAGGATTTCGGAAATTTCTCATGACCCAGTACACATATATCTGTTGATAATGCTCGTAAAATATCAGAGTCACATTTCACAAAACCTCAATGGTGCGATCAATTCCCGCTGTGCAACATGCCGAACGGTGAAATGTTCCAACATGGGCACGTTTTGAATGTGAATGAAGCCACTGGGACACGGGAGCTAAATCACACGGCAGCGTCTGTCTGCACCAGACTATTACCGGAAAACTTTGTCGCAATCCTGCAGGTTTCTGCAAGGTCGATCGTGGCTACAGAGAAAGCTGATTATGAAAGACGGAAGTTTCAAGGAACGGTAAAGATTTAGGGTATCTTTCATTTGACGATCGTTTTGAGTAGAAATTGCGGCAGAATCTTTGTAAGGAAACCAAAAGAAAACTCATAGATGCAAGAGAAAGGTTTACTTTTTGGTGATGCATTGACAGTACATTAACTCATATCAAAATTACAAAAGTTTGTTGATTTTCGAAAGTGAGTCTATTTCAATTCAACTTTAGAGAAAACTCACATTTCTCCACACAGAAATAAAAAATTATCAGTTATTCCCACATTCCTGCATCCATATATAACTCTAGTCCTACTCAGTGTCACTTTTGGAACCTTCGCAATAGTAGGTACCTCCTCGTCATAAAAATCCTAGTCACAAAAAAATGGGTTTTTAAAGTGATGAATTTTTTCTTCCAAGATACTTGGAAGTATGAATCAACCGAAGAATATTATGCTGAGTTTGCAGAAGAGATGGATGTTGATTGAAATGACCCAACTGTCCCCATTGTAACTGTTGTAGATTATACTTGAAACTGTGGATCGTAGTGAAACAGCAACATGTGGAAGGAATTAAAGAATCTGAACGTTATCAAGGGTAGGAAGCGAGTTATCATCCCGGATCATTTAACCAGAGATCTCAACGCACTCAACCACATCTTTGTTGCCGGTGTAGTCACTCACTACTCTAATCAGATCCTAGACAATGCTGAAAAATTTTCAATTTCACCTGTAGACGATTTAAAGGTAAGTGATAAACTACTTGCCATCAAATCACAGCCACAGGCCCAGAC